>LQNK01000325.1:8245-26763 GCA_001586405.1 Phoebis sennae | reverse complement strand
CAAGTATAAATTATGTTAAAGTAATAATACTTTCCATAATATTACCTCATTTCATTACAACTAATTATTTTTATCGGTAAATATGAAGATATATGAAAATGAAGCTAAAAACAAACAAACAAAAATACTTTATTGTGCACCATAAAAAATAAAAATTACAAAAATAAGTAAAATAACTAACGGGCACAAACAGGCGGTCTTATCGCTAAAGCAGTGATCTCTGCCAGACAACCTGGTTGGTAAGGAAATAAAATTGGAAGAGATGTAAAGGTAGGTGGTGCAAAAACTATTGACAAAAAAAAATAAATAACAATAAAGCATACGACGACGACCCGGTTGGCGCAGTGGTTCAGCAATGGTATTGCGCCGGAAGGTGTGAGTTCGATCCCCACGAGCAGAAAATTATGATGTGATGAACATTGTAATTTTCTACTGCCTGGGTGTTAATTTATCTATAGTATGTATGTATTTACAAAAAAAGTATGTTTAAGTATGTCTATCAGTTATCTAGTATCCATAGTACAGGCTTTGCTTAGCTTGGGACTAGATGACGTTGTGTTAAATGTCCAGGATTATTTATTTATTTTATTTATACATATAACCCTTACCAACTTAACCATATAACCCTAAGGATATTTGAAAAGTGTATTCATAAACACAAATACGGAAGCCAAAACCAGCCACCTACGCATACATGAAGTTATACAGGCAGTTAGACATTTGTACGCAAACAAAACGCGCCTGGCTCTAACGACTGCTAATGACCTGTGGCCACCAAACACCTAACGACATGTATGAATTATACGTTGCCTTTTTCTATCTAAAAGTCACATTTATAACTCAACTAGTTTCGCCATAAATCTATGTATCTGAATTAAAAATAAATAAATAAAATAAAATAAATCTGGGACTCCAAATTGTGAAATTTGTAACAAACAAAATAGATGAATTTGTTGGATTGTGAAAAGAAAGAAACTTACAGAGAATCACTGATTAGGGGATTTAAATTAAATGTTATGGATGGTGGTCTGATTATTTTCCATTTTAGCGAGTCTATAAAAATAAATTCAAAATTAGCAATAAAGTAGTTTAGTAGTGTGTGTGGTTAGTATCCCTGGTCAATGATCTCCTTTATGGTGTAAATAATTATTATATTAAGCTAAGATTACTTTAAAAGTGATGGGGTTGACAAATTCGAGAGGATAATAAACCTTTAGATATAAATAATAAATAATTAAAAAATGCTTTAATTTTATAAAGCCTGTAATTTAGTCTAATTTCAGTCAGTGAAGATGGTCTTTCTAATGGTGAAATAATTTAAAAAGTCACTCCAGTAGTTTTTGTGTGAAACTATTATAAAAATATCAACAAAAACACATATGTTTCTTCTTTATAGTAAAAGTATAGATAACGAGATATTTCTTTAAGATAGATCGATAAATAAAGATACATCTCGTATACATCAAAGTCAAGAGTGAATAACACCCAAAAAATATAAATAAACGTTTCAACGTTCTCATACATTTAACGCCGTATTGGCGATATTTGCTTTCCTAATATTGTATCGTAGGGAAATATTATGTTTGCTCAGTCTCCAAATTCAATATGTGACTGAATTGTTGGGGCAGAACAACCGAATCTCGAGCGATTTATCGTAACGGCGCCTGAGGCACGCCTTGGATGATTTTGAAGATTTTGCTAAGGTAATAGTTTGCTGGATTTTACTTACATACTTTAAACTAATTTTAAACCACTGCACCGAGAGGAAAAAATGAAAACAGACAAAGTTTGTGGTGGCGCTGCCGTCGCCACGATCAGTATCGGATCCGTATTATAAAATTAATTAAAATAGTTACAGTGAAGATACAATAAAAAGTGCATAAACATAAGTAATATACTTAAAAAAAACTGTGTATAAGTCAGTTCGTAAATAAATGCCATATCAGTGTCATAAATTAAAAATCTAAATATGAACAATTTCCTATCCAAAACAGTAAGATAAACAATAATAAATAAATAAGTGATGATAAAACTCATATAAACTAACAATAATTAAATGTCAGTAACTAAAACTCGGAAGTGCAGTGATAAAATTCCGTAAAACTAATTGAGTGCAACATTTTTTTGTTCTCTAATGACCACATAGTGCAGGATATAAAAGTAAACACCTGAACAGAGAGGAAAATTGCTCAAGACAGTAGATTAACTATGTTTACTACTGTGATTTAATTAAACCTGTAAATTCGATGTTTGTCTTGAAAATCTTAAATTGAAATGTTTGCCAAACAAATTACTTCCATCAGCATTCTAATATAACGATCTCAGCTTTCCGCTCCTTAGAATGAATACGATCAAAGGAATTCCAAGAAGCGAACACATAATACCATTTCTACAAACATGGACTATTGTGAAGCTAGTTTTAATAACACTTTAATCGCCATCTTATAGTAAATGATAAATTAATTATAAATTTATGCAAAAGTCTTACGAATAATATATAATGACGCGAAGGTGCACAGTAAGAAAATTTTGATATGCCATAAGATTCATATCAAGCTAATATCTTCCAAAGAAAGTCAGGTCAGCCGGGTGAGGCCATAAATAGGTGTTATTGGCATTTTTCTAACAAAAGTCTTAGTAGCAGGTTCAAGTCTGCACGTGTTACCGTCAGTCCTACGGCTGATCTCTCTCCGTTCATGTCGATATGCCCTCCCATCAGATTATGAGAGTAAAGGAATACAGAGTACACCTGTATCTGTTTAGTCTCTGTTAAGATTGGTCACCATGACCGATATCGGGCAGGCTATTATTACGCTCAAAGGCATTCGAAGAAGCGAACACATAATATCATTTCAACATGGAACGTATTGTGGAGCTAGTTTTAATTGCGTTCTTATCATTCATATTGAATTTCATTATTTCTCGCTCGTGTGCAGGAAATGTGCATGTTCTTCAGCCGTTCAATGGATATTTTATGACACTTCCATTTCATTCGTGTTAAAAAAAGTAAATCATATTGGAAATCGCGATTTTAAATGAAATTTCATTATAAGGTATATAATTACAGAAGTTAGTGAACCCTTCCTCATATTTTATCGTCAAAATCCTTATTAAAATGAAATGAAAACTCTTTATTGCATAAAGATATAAACATTAATTTCAATAATAGTTAATATGAAAAAAAAATCTTATTGCTTCTCCTTTCACAAAAACAATACATCTTTTGTTTAACACTACTGGTGTATTAAGTGACCATGAGCGGTGACCGCGCTATGTTATATTTTACAACTTCTAAAATTTAAATTTAACCAATTAATTTAAAGAAGTATCATATTACGAACAATCAAATATATAAAAACATACTATATTTACATTAAAAATAGAAAATAATTCACAAATACATCCAAACCAATACTTTAGACTTCGTAATACTAAAATATTAAAAAGATACAAGAAGAAGGACCTCCGAAACGGTCTGAAACCGTCGGCCTTAATCCTATGTTTACAATAAAAAGTGAGTAAAACCGTGAACAATATAATTAATAAAACAATGTCTCACTTATCGTTGAATCAAAAAGATACAATATATTTTTTTTACTTACAATACTTCAGCTTCACATTTTCGTTATCACGTTCGAACTTACCTGAAACATGTAAAATGTAACGTAAACATCATAAATAATGTCTGCTCGCTTCAAAATAAAACAGTTTTAGATCATGGCCACACAGATATGCCACGGTTTACTGTGGCTGATAATCGAGTTGACGTCAGCGAAATCATATTTTATTTCATTTTTAAAGACTGTGCAAAGGAGTTAGTGAGGCGGTCTGTGACATTAATTTATTTATTTTATAAGACACTCCAACAATTCACTAATGCTAGTTTCTGTGTTTTAATTAAACTGCCAATCGGTATACAATCGTTATTGTTAACTGTCAGAAAAAATTGAGACGAAATTTGACAATGATGCGCTCAGAAACGCAATTGTCACAGCAGTAGCGTTATTGAATAGATAAATTAGCGTTAAACTGACTCAGAAACCTAGCATACGAAACTAATACAAATAAAAACATTAATATGATAAACTGTTTGTTTTAAGTAAGACGCATCAGCAATAAACAACCTATCACGATATGCGATCGGTAATTAACATAAAACCAAAATGAAAAACACACCTACACCTTTATAATCAAAACCACACCTAAACCTTCATAATTCCTTCATCGCTAGCTTCTAGAAAAAAAAACAGCCGAGATAAATAGCGGAGAGGTTATAGATAGATAGAGATTTGGATACACAAGAGTACAGACTATTTTTGATAATTGTCAAAGAAACATAAATTAAAAGTATTGTATTTAAGTCCGAATACAATACGATAATTCTATCAAATCTAAAATTCAACTTGATGTAGCCTAGGGATCGAGGCCTTTATACGAGCAATAATAGAAATAGTAGTATAATCACACCTACTATAGTACTATATTATAATCTGTGAATTGCAAATTCGCATGTATTATTATTTATTGACACCCTTTTCTAGAGATACTAAGAAAACCTTTTCTTTTATATTTTGTTTATTTATTTTTAGACATTTTCTATTTATTATTATTTTAATGTGTGTTCTTGGAATAAATGTTTTTTCTTATAGTTACTACGCATAATACTAGATACTGCAAAGCCTTCTTCACAAACCTCGCAAATTTTAATTCGCAATTATTATAAGCAGTTTTAAAAGAACTTTTCAATCCAATTCCGTTGTTTCGATGATTAGCGCGATTAAACAAACAAACTTTTTCGCTTCCTAATTTAAGTATTGCTTTCAATTATTTTAGGTATTTTTTTTTACTTTTTACTCAAAACTAAAAGCTATTCATTTTACTAAAAGCTAACATATTTTCATCTAAGCTTTCAAACGCAAGGTTGAAATGAAAATACTTTGTTTGCTATTTTTTTCCAGATCAAACAACTGCAGGTAAATATGCATTTTTATGAGAAAATATTAACTTTGTTTCGAGTGGACTACAAATAATATGGTTTATCATTAAACAATATTTTTATCTATTCTTTTCAATCTACCCTTGGGGCGACGGGTTAAAATACGTGTGTCGTCACCCCATTACTACCCGTGGATGTCTTAAGAGGTGACCGTAATACATTGTTCTTCCGTTGATACGCCACAATTTTAATAAATTTAAGCGTATTCATCGTTGGCTTCACTACAAGTCTGTTACACCATCTGAAATTTAATTAACCAAAAATTTTCAATAAATTTTGAAGCGATAGGATAAATACTACTATGTTCTTTATTAAACTAATAGAATAGAGCATTCGAGAAAATATTTCGAACAGATGTTTCCTCTTCCACTTCCTAATTTATCGATTTTGATGTTTACAAAAGATGTCCACTGCAGTTAATGTGTTTACAGTTATGAGTCACAAATATATGTTGATATAATTATTGTGTTTATTTTGGGCATTGAGGTGTTATTTTAAGAATGGCCCGGTGCCAAACTTGGGCGCCACAGACGAATGTTGTCAAGTAATTTGTAGCTGTTAGCGAATCATTCCTGATTGAAATGGGTATATTTAATCTAGGTGGCTGAGAAATTAATGCTTTCGTTGATTATTAATGGTATTGGAGTAGTTTAACGGCCGTTTTCAATAATGTATCAAAGATTATGGATAGATTGTAATCTCAGATTATATGACATAAGATTGACAAAAGTCATAACAAATGCTATCCGTTGACAGCATATACATAGACATAATCAAAGTAAGTGCAAATAGATAGATTTGCCTGACTTTAGTAAGCAAAACAAGGGATAGATAGAATATTGAATACGGCCGTAAGACTGGCGTATTCAGTATATTTTATGTTAAACATTAAAAACGTATCTTTACTGGGTATCGATTGGAGATTCGTCACCGAAAAAAATCTTCTGACTTAAAGTATATGTCTTTTTTTTATCGCCCAGCGGGCAAACAAACAGACGAGTCACCTAATGGTAAGTGATCGCCGCCTCCCATATTAGAAAAGAATAGAATAGAATAGTTATTTATTTGTCAGAAACATGGTTTGAAAGCTGTATTCATTCACTATGCTATCGCGAATGCCTTGCTGGCATTTGAGGTAACTTATAGTAGACGTAAAAGTTGATAATGGGTAATTTTATGTAACAAGTAAAAAATAATTTCATAGGGTATTCATTCTTTCAAAATAGAACTTCAATGAAGTTTATATAATTATAAATCAATAAAGTTTATTAAAGTTTATTTATTACATTTGTAGATATCTCTATTTCACAATAAATCAAATAAAACTAATATAATATAGTTAGTCTTATCCGCCGCTTAACCTTACTCATACATACCTAACAGAACTTCTATATTCAGTACAAGACTTCCTAACGGGATGAATAGTTCTGAGCACTTCGCTAACTTTAACAAACTTGAAAAGGAGGTTCTATAAGTTGTGTATGTTATAGTATATTCATTTAATAGAGATCCGATTTTTCTTCTGAAACACTCCTACATATTATTTATTTATTTTAAGCCCTTTGTGTCCCTGGAATATCTTCCATATGGATGATCAGACTTGAACCAAATTTCTATGGGACCACACTGACACTACTCTTTCGAATGTAAAAATAATACGTGCGAATTGATAACCTCCTTTTTTTTAAATTCGGTTAAAAAGGCATCCATTTAGTCCCTCCACCTGTGTCCAGGTCTACGCCAGTGTCTTTTGACATTCAGGGATACCCATGGTGTGGCTGATCTAGCCCACATATCGTCTGACATGCGACCGACGTGTCCGTCCCAGTCCCACTTTAATTGGGCATCTTTGTGAGTTAAATTAGATGCATAATATTGTGTTACACTATAAAACAATTGATTTAATAAGGTTTTAGTTAAAATCTCACGGTAAAAATATAAAGCCTAATTATTTAATTAGAATTTGAGCTAATTAACATCAAAAAGAGAATTCCTGGTAACATTACTGTACTGCCAGTAGGTATACAACTATACAATTCCTAAACTAAACACAAATTGCAATATTATATATTTTCATATTAATACTAGCGACTCGTAATATTACTCAAACTGTAATTTGAAATACTTTTAAGTCCAGACGTAATCATAAGTTGTGAAACTTTGCAGAAATCCAAAGTTAAAAGACGTGAGCGTTTACATTCAGAACCGTCAAGCGTGAACGATAAGGTGATGTTCCGACTTTCAAACTTATGGCTATAGAATTAAAAGTTATTTTAGAACGCTCCCAACGATCTGAAATCACAAACGGCGCTAGCATTCATTTAATAAAAGTAGCGATAAGAGGGTAGTTTTATGATATAGTCATGAAAAATATAATTTAAATTGTTTTTCCCTGGGTTTCAAAGGAATTATCAAGGCTTATTTTGGTAACCCGAAAAATACCAGTAGTTCCCAACGGTGTTCCCAACCAGTGATCCGAGAAAGATTTTAAATTACATTCAAGTAATACATTTTACAAATTACTTGTTCCAAGACTATTTTTATATATTTTTTTATAGAATTGAAACTCTTTTTTACACTATTTCCACATTTATTAACTAACGTCAGGTAGTAAAACAGAGGCTTTAAAATGCATTTTCAGTATACTATTTTTATAATATAATGCGGTTAGCACTTTTCAATACGCTCGAAAACAACTAATTCATGGAATAAATGGTATACGTTAATTTTATTTACTACATAAAGAGTAAATATTTATCAGGAGATTTGAAATTCCCTTCCACGAATCGCATTAGAGAGCGAATTCCTACTTAATAAGCGGATATGAGCGAATATATTGCTATATGCCAATGTTTGCGATTTCATAGACGGGCTTCTTCAGAACTTTCTAGATGCATCCTACAATATTATCCAGGTAAATTCAATTTGGTTACGGAATTTTCCTTGTGGATTTATATAATAACCTGCTAGCGTAGAGATTTCCATGATGTTCGTACATTTTCAGGTTTAGGTAACTCTTGAGTTTAGTCTGTGTGTGACGTGAGAGCTTGTCTAAAGTTTGTTAGACGATTTTCGTGGATAATTTTATGTTTTAATCATACATTATTAATTCAAGAATTAGTTTAATATTTATCTCATTGTAAAATACCTCAATACTTTATTTTATTAACTGTGACGTTTTGTGTTTTCATTAAAAGCGATTCCGTTGTCTCCACCCTGCATATTATCACGACTGTTAACAGCATCTAATGTGCGGAAATTTTGCTGCGAACTGTCAAGAAGTCAGCCGTGATATTTGGCACATGCCCCGAGAGAAGGTATTTTCATATATTTCCCACGAGAATGCTTTTAATATCCATAATTATTATAAAAGTAAATAAAAAGCAAGCCTTGTGTGAACCAAATTATGTTAACCGGTGTCAATTGTAGCATATCTTACTTAAAACCAAAACAGAACCACAGAACAGTAAAAGAAAAGATATTTAAAAACTCATCACTCATCTTCTCTAAACAAAACTGAATCTAATAAAAAATGCAGTTTAATACACAAGCATCTTATAAGGTTTATCGTAGTTAACAGCACCATACGTGCGGAAAATTTGAACTGAACTGTTAAAAAGTCAGCCGCGCACCGGCACATATCCCGCGAATGACTATTTTTATTTCCCACTTTATAATACCCATAATTATTATAGCAGAAGTTAATAAAACCATAACTTCTGAATTTAAATATACATTACAATAAAAGACGTTACTTCCCTTAAACAATACCAAAATCAAAATCGTTCTCAACCTTCAACCAAAAACTCTCATAAACAAAATTTTATAACATCTAAATCTTTAATACACTTTACTCTTCACAATACAGAAATTAACCAAAGCAAGAAAACTGATCGTAGATGAAACTGTAAACATATTTACACCGCAGTTAACGTGCGGAAAATTTGGCGGGAACTGTCAAGAAGTCATCCGTGACAGTTGGCACACGTCCCGCGGGTGGCTATTCTCGTATTTCCCACGGGAATTCTTTTATTGTCCTTCTCATTGAAGACGAGTTAAGATAAACTTCGTATGATATATAGTATCAACGTGACGTGTTATTCAAGCGGTTTCTAGGAAGTTACCCCAAAGATACATTTATTTTCATATTAATACTAGCGACTCGTAATATTACTCAAGCTGTAATTTGAAATACTTTTAAGTCCAGACGTAATCATAAGTTGTGAAACTTTGCAGAAATCCAAAGTTAAAAGACGTGAGCGTTTTTTCTTTATTTTAAAACTATTTTTGTCGGCTAACATCTGTCCGAAAGGGGTATATTGAAAAACAGCGTTGCGGGCATCTTAGGATGCCCGTAACATATGCTATTTTAAAGAAATGATTGTATTTTTATTGTACTTTTAAGTTTTTAATCGGTAAAGGCAATAAACGGATTTTTTATTTATTTATTTTATTTTCCATTTTCTCGTAGGACGACCCAAATATAGATGTAAGACTAAATTATTACTCAGGGAAAATGGGAAGTTGATGATTTTATGAATCTTATCTCTCGCTATTAGTGGACGGCCTTTGAAGACCTTTTCAGAGAGACTGGAGCGTAAACATCTCTAGTATTATATGTATTCGGTATTTATTCAGTTTATTTCAAAGGGTGCAAATGTAATTTTCAAGTGTATTATACTTCTACCTACACTAATATTAATAAGAGGAATAATTTAATTTTTGATACTTTTTAATGGAAAAGTTTGAAAAATTCATCTTCCATTCTTTTCAATTAGGATTCCAATAGTAATCCTACATTATCTCTAAGGAGCATACTAAAGGTAGGTATTTATTACATTATGCATCCGGAGTGTAGCCGCGCTATGAACATTTTTTCTTCTGCGGATTTGTTTTTGATAACGTTGAAGTTATAAGGCTACACTTATA
This sequence comes from Phoebis sennae, assembly GCA_001586405.1. NCBI lineage: Eukaryota > Metazoa > Arthropoda > Insecta > Lepidoptera > Pieridae > Phoebis > Phoebis sennae. Next base: position 16,838 of record LQNK01000325.1, on the reverse strand, counting down.
GTTAAAAGGTTAGTGTTACCATATTATAAAATTACACCCAAAATTAGTGTGGGCAGCAAAAAGTTTAAACTTTTTTCCGTAATTATATTAACAAAGATTACTTTCATTGACTGACTGGGAAGGTAAACGGAAAAACGCAAGCTTGAATAATTTAAGCTTACATAGTCTTATACGAAATGCAAAACGATTTTAATGATGAAATCATTTTGTAGTTTTAAATATATTCATTACCAGCTGATCTCCGCGTTCCCCGTAAATATCCCGTAGGATTTTCGGGATAATAACAATCGTTTGTCTTTCCCGGGGTTTCAAAGAATCTCTGTACAAAATTTCATCCTGATCGGTTGTATAGTTTTGGAGCCCATTCAATACAAACAAACAAACTCTTTATAATATAAGTATAGATTAGTATAGACACACATATAAGGTATTATTATATATGGAACATGCCCTCTCTTTATCCGTTTATACCCTAAAGAAAAGCCTTTTGATTAAGGCATTCCGGTAATAAACACATCCACACGCTCGTAGAATTAAATTAGTGCGGTTAAATTAATTCGCTCGTTGGTGATCGTTTGTATTCGATTTAGTTTATGACCTTTTACGGGTGGAAACCTGATTTAAGATAAGCCTATTTGGATATTAATCAGTGATCTTTTGTATTTCATAATACGTATTATCTAGGACTAGTTTTCACAGCTATGGCCATTTTTTGGGGAGGTGTTTGAAGCAAGCTAAAAACTTGTACGATGAATCTCCTATTATACCCCGAGATGGAACTGCAGACCTTCTTTGGTCTTCTTCTCGTAAGTTCTTTTTTTAGACCTGGCAGGTAGAAAGTTAGGGAGGTGCCCCAAAAATGGTCCTGCACTCTCTTTTGCTCCGCTAGCTCTTCTTGCTCTTGAAAAAGTACCTTCAATGTTACTTGTAATAAAGGTTCAATGCAAATTGTTTGGTTAAAGCTCACAAATAATACAACAGTTGAAATATACGCGCATCATAATTTTTCCTAAACGAAAAATATAAATATTAAAAGGCATATACATATAAAATGTCAATTTTCAATTTAATATAGGAGATAAAAACTTTGAGTACAGTTGGAAGATTTAAGATCAGCAGGGTTAAAAATAATATGATCCTAATATGAATCCGTTATGATATCGTGACATGGTCATTTCAAAAGAATTCATATTATGAATCATAGAATTCATCCATTTCTCGCCTTTGTATGGAGAATCGTAAAATGGCTAATATGAATTGATTTCATGTCCAATAGCAGAGTCATAAAAAGTTCTGAAGAACCAAGTTCACAAAATAATTCACCATTATATTCTTAGCCTTTTCAGATTTTATTATAGATTGGGAGATTTGAAATCAGGTTCAGGGTAACGAGAATTAAATCTTTTCCGATGTAATGAAATCCCTCTCATACTATCAAGTTATCAAACTATACAAAAGTACCTCAATAAATACACTTTAACCAACAGTTCACGAAACAACCAACAACATCAATTTATATTCATTTACTGATACGACTGAGGGTAGATCATTTATTCATAAACATCAGCGGTTCCACAAGAGGCTTATACACTGTATTACATATTTTAGTAATTTAAAGGAATAATGCATTGATGGGAAAACGTGTGATTCTGTTGTCACATCTGTCCGTGACTTCGCTTGCGTGGAATTCAGGTTGTATATCATATAATATTAGAAGGATGTAGGATTACACAAGGAAGTATGCAGGTAATAGAGGGTTGAGTAAACAAAATTTGGCCCCCAACTTCGTCTTAGAGAAGATTGCAGAAAAGAACGGTTAAAAATGAAGATAAGCACAAACGAAGAGGGTATACGAGTAGTATTTCGTAACCAAAAATAATCTTTACTGTCGTGAAACTTTGAATATGCGTTCATAATTAATGAAGATTAAGTTGGTTTTCATGACTTCCTTTTTTCATTTAATAAATGAAATATGTTTACTTTACACCATGATAGCAATAATCGATAAGAATATCAATTGCACAAATAAATTGAGTTGTTTAATTAAGCAATAACGAAATAATTATATTTTGCTAATAGCATGTGTTCATTTGACAATATTTTTGGATTACCCTTTTATATGCGTGACAGGAACTTGAGCAATTTAAATTCAAAATTAACATTCTTTGATTATTTATTAATAAATTGGACGGGAATTGAGACCGAAGTTCCACGTCACGTTAACACGTCTGAAATGAGTGAAGGGCAAGATATTAAATAAATAAATTTGTTTATTGGCACAGATTCATGATGTACACGAGTAATTTATTTTTAACCGACTTACAAAAAAAGGAGGAGGTTATCAATTCGACCGTATTTTTTTTTTTTTTATGTATGTTACCGCATATCTCCGGCGTTTATGGACCGATTTGGAAAATTTTTTTTGCATTCGAAAGAGTAGAGTTCATGTGTGGTCCCATATAAATTTGGTTCAAGTCAGATCATCCATGTGGAAGATATTCTAGGGAACTCCTCGAAAATCAACGGAATGAGCTCTGCGGTTAAGGTTTAATGATGTATATCTCAACTGAATTGTGCCTAGATGATGTGATTACCCTTCACAGGACACTAAAAAGGATAAAATAAAAATTTTTGCCAAAAAATAGAACCGACTTCCTCGCTCTAAAAAGTAGATAATAACTTTTATTTCATTTTTGTTGAAATCTATACAAAGTCGTTGCCTTATCTATTTTCAATTTAACAAGATTTTGCACCGACTTTGTATAGATTTCAACAAAAATGAAATAAAAGTTATTTTCTACTTTTTAGAGCGAGGAAGTCGGTTCTATTTTTTGGCAAAAATTTTTATAAGTTTAACAGTCTCGAAAAAGGCTTATGAATGTAATTTATGTTGAATATGTGTTATTAAATACTTACTGTATGCTTGCTTGTTACACACTATGAAATAAAATGTTGTCAATTATTGAAATACAGTCGGAAAAAAATGGTCTCTAATTTAATGTCTCTAAAAACTCTATTTTTATGTCTCCGCTGTCTGTGTGTCTGTTTGTCCACACGCTCTATGTTCTAAACCATGATAGCTAGAAAGCTAAAATTTTCTCACATCATGTATTTCTGTTGCCGCTATAAAAAATGAATACAAAAAAATAATTATTAAGGGGCGTCCCCGTACAATAACGTATTTTTTTGCTCAATATTAATGAAGGTTACAGCAAACGCTTAAAATTACAGAATATTTAGTTATATATTACCTTTAAAAAGAAATTATTAGATTTAAACAAACACTAAAAGCTAGTTTGTTTAAATCTAATAATTTCTTTTTAGTAAGAGTGTTCAAGAAAAAAATACCCTCATAAGAAAACAAACCACAACAAACTTGTTATATTAAAAACAGCTTTAAATACGTTTGATGTGAATATTGGATTCGTGACCGCTAACCATAATATTTACAGATTTTACATTCCTCGCCTCATGAAACATTTTCAGGTTTACTCATGAGTGTTAAAATAATCATTTCGAGGCGTAATCAAACTTACGATACGCTTTTATGAGACTAGCGTGTTGATTTAATTAGATAAACCGTATTTTTACTTAAATCCTACTACTTATATTATACAGGCGAAAGTTTGTAAATATGGATGTATGGATGTTTGTTACTCTTTCACGCAAAAACTACTGAACCGATTGTGATGAAACTTGGTATACATATAGATAAGGGTTCAGAATAACATATAGGCTACTTTTAATCCCGGAGTTGCCATTTAATCAGAAGTTACGCGGGTGAAACCGCGGGGTACAGCTAGTTTATATATAAAAATAGTAATCTATCAACGCACAGCCCATACCGCTGGACGGATCGGGCTGAAATTTGGCTTGCAGGTAGATGTTGTGATGTAAGCATCCGCTAAGGAAAAATTTTTGATTAATTCCTACGGAAACAGGAAAACAGACATACGCGAGTGAAATCGCGGGGCACAGCTGTTTCTCCATATTGACACAAAAGTAGCAAATTATCTAATTGAATACGTTGAATACCTATTGGTTATTGTAAATGAAATGTAGGTATTTCTTTAATTATGTCGTCAAAAGTTCTGCTGTTTATTTTGTAATGCAATTCTTTCGGCTTATTATAACTGTCTATGTACACTGTTTTTAAGTACAAAATTTACAGTGTAGTAATTGATTTAAGTACTGTTCGTGTCAAAACTAAAACTAATTTATTATTTAAAAATATTTATTTCTGCTTTCTTTTATTGTCAACTCAAACAAAAAGCAATCAAATTGATTTACCACCAAGGGAGAAAATGCTACCGAGCCATGATTGCCTTCTTACGGAGAGATTACATTAATCCAAATTGTCACTTAACATTTTCTTTATTGGCTAGCAAAATAGTGTTGCTATTCTATACAATACGACAATCCGATATAAGACAATACCCAATCTGTGTAAAAATGAACACCTATAAAAATGTCAGGGATCAAAAAAATCTTAATTTTTAATAATGGAAAACTCAAGTCGATTCCCATTTTTAAATATTTCTTATGCTTACGTACTTAAGTAATAATAGTTACGATGTGCCCACTAATATTATGAAATATGCCGCAAATAAATATTCGTTTAAATTCTAATTTGTCACCCAAATAAATAAATAAAAATTCTCAAGGTAATTTTCCAGAAATTCTCAATAATTTTATCCACTTCCATGCAATCCGACCAGTAACCATATAACGCTTCAATTTGCAAATCCTATATACCGGCTTCATAGAACAATGCACAAGTATGCTCCACGCAAGCTTTCCAAGAATCCCACTTAGGAATATCGCTATTCTAACCTTAAACTATTGAAATGGAAACGCAAAGCAGTATTTGATTTCCAAGTATATTTAAAGGTCTGTTTTATAGGTTGGATGAAACTCGATTCTTAGTTCATTAATATGTACACATATGTATACTAACATTTTAGTATGTGAACGTACTTCTTTCATCTCTATAGTTCTCTATGTTCAAGATACGTCAATTGTCGCCTTGATGCCTTAATGGCATCAAATCAAAAAATCATTTAAACAAAAATCGAATATGTGCAATTAATCATCGTACTAATATTATAAATGTGAAAGTTTGAATGTTTCACTTATGCTAAAACTTCTGACTGGATTTTGAAGATATTTTATGTACAGAAAGCATATTAGCTGGATTAGATGATACTTCTTATTGATATAAACGTAGCAAATTTCACGCGAGCGAAGCCGTGGGCAACAGCTAGTATTTGATAAATCTATAAACAAGTTCGTGCACATAGAATAAGAGAGTTTAGTTTTCGTAGTAAACAAGCTTTAAGCACCAAGTGTATTCCGAGCCTTATATCTTGATCCTCAGGGGAGCCGCAAGCCTATACAATATCCCTCGTTTAGAATTGAAACTGCTGCAGTTTAATTCCATTAAAATATATCCTTGGAATGGTTTGATTATTATAAAATCTTTTGTTTCTTTTTCATTTAAATTTTAGCATGAAACTTATGGATTAAATTTATTTATGTTTTGATAAGCGCAGAAGTCAAGTCCGGGATTCAAACATTAAGAAGATTATTGTGTTTTTGTTAAAACTTTTTTTATGTTAAAGCAGGCAAGCGGAGCATGCATTTCACCTGATGTTAAGTGACTGAATACACGCCTCCAAGCACCCGCTCACCGTACAAAACAGTATTTTTACCTGTCGCCACACGGGTAAAACATCTTAATTTTTTGTCATCCATTCGTTCAAAATTCAATAACATATTTTATACAATCGCCTCAATTCATCGTATCGACTTCAAACTTGCTTTACAAATCTTTACTACAATATTTTTACGTATTTTCATACCAAAATGATCGATCAAATAAAAACTTGAAGCGTGAAGAAGCAACATATTCACTGTTGAACACATAATTGTATTCTGTATCTTATATATTTGTATAAATCCCACATCGTAATACTCAGGGGAACCGCAAGGCTTTGCAATATCGCTTAGAATTGAAATTGCTATTGTTTAATTCTATTAAAATATGTTTAGAATTGTATGATTACTACAAAGTCTTCTTGCATCCTTTGCTTATTGTATTCTTACTATTAAAGAGTCCATTTCAGCCGGTATTGCTATGAAAAATTATTGAACAATCAAGTTCAATTTCTAAGTTAATAGGTAATGTTAGCATGGACATTATTCTTCTAAAATTATTCAAGGGGGTGAGTTGCTAGTTTTTATAACAAACATTCAGAATTTCACATTTATAAAAACAATTTGTAAAGAAAACTTTTGGCATATTTTAATTGTCTCAAAATATAAATGAACCTATAAACTAAATATAACTTGTGGCTTGCTTTGAGTTAGATCTCGACATATCTATACTAATATTATAAAGTTTGTCTGTTTGTATTGAACAGGCTCTGAAACTACTAAACCTACTTGGATAAAATTTTATACAGGGGTTATTTAACCCGAGGAAGGAAATATGAAAAAGACCATAAATACAAACATACAATCGCCGGGCCATCTCGACTCTGAGAACTCACTTCGCATAGTCTTATATGTTTTATATCTAGATAACTATATAATCTAGATATAAAACATAAAAGACTATTTTTATCCAGAAAATTACCAATTTATTTAAACAGATTCAGGGAATGCTTTAAAAATACATTAGGTACACTGCATTTTACTAATTTATTGGTGTAGTGTATGTGTATTTTATAAGTTCTAAAACCGTTAATGTCTCGAGATCACGGGTAGTGGGGTGGACAGTCACGCGCAGCCTCGGGCGTGAGCGGACGTGTTTTACCCTGACTACTGGTGACGTAACGAGCCATTTGCATACATTGTATACGTACGTACGGGAGTACTTACATGTGGCGACGAGGATAAAGGTTAGTTCATGAATAAATAATAATAAAACAGTTACCATACACCGTAATAAATATGCAAAAAGCAGTTATTTCAAATACATGTAGGTTAATGGGCGGAAAATATATTAATGACTCGTAATAGATATGTGTACCGGCCAAAGCCGAGATGAAAAAAAAAGATTAAAATAAAAAGGGAATTGTAATAATAATATAATAGGAGTGATTATACGAGTGTGTTGCCAATGTCAATCATATTTAGTAATAAAGTAACAAACGGTAACCTTGACCCAAATTGCGAATACGAATTTTAAGAATGAACGGGAAAAAATTGGTACGGTATTTTACGGTACGGTACGGTATGGTAACGATAATCATGGCTTAAATTGCAAATACAAACTTTAAAAAAGTAACGAACTAAATTGTTTTCTTTCTATTTTACCTGTAAGTTGGTGTTTAATTCGGGGAAATTGTTTCTTCGTTAATATAATGAAAGAAAGAAAGAAAAGATGAAAGAAACATTTATTAATGCTGTTTAATGTCATCCTATTATAGGGATGATGAAACTTTTTGAATCATCGTGCCATTTCTTCGAGATGAATGTCTAATTTGCTCATAGACATGCCGGAATCTCAACTTTTTGATAATTAAGCAAAAGAAGGTAGCGTAAGAACAAAAAAATACTTAGTTGCTACTTTTTTGAGTGCATAATTAATTATGTTTACGTATAGGTTATGTGCCAAATCGCCATCCGTATCCTATTATAATATTACTGCACTAAAGTAACAAAGCAATAAATGATTTATTGTGGTATTTCATTACAATTACGTAATTAACAGTAATATAAAGTATTGTGAAGGTAATACTCGGTGAAGTTTATTTATTCATTTATTAGCCATGCCAACAGAGTACACATAAAAACTTCAGAGTTATTTAAATCTTAACATGTATGTGTATCTAGTTAGCTATGATGTATACACCAATTACAGGTATGTACAAAAAAGAAAAACTTATATTATTACAATACTGTTTGCTTAATATCTAAGTATAACTGCGGAAATTAAAATAACATTTAAAAAAAAACAGAAGAAAAAAATTGTTAACATCATTTTTGTATGTTATTGTTTGGACCTAATAAGAAATTATGAATGTTGTTACAAAAAACGGAAGATGAATCACAATTAATATCTATAGCTCCAACCAGAGACTTACTAATGTTATTGAAATTGTTACATATTCTGGTTGAAGTTGTAATAATAAGAATGTGGGTTTTATTATTTTACTTTCAAACAATGGCGAAATATAGAATATAATTATACTAGTTATCGAAACAAAATATGACGGCGGATCGACGTGACCGGCGAGAGATCAGCAAGCTCGGTTGGCGCAGTGGATACGTTAGTGTCTATGGCGCCGATGGTCGTGGGTTCGATTCCCACGGGTAGAAAATTATGATGTGATGAACATAGTAATTTTCTACTGTCTGGGTGTTAATATCTATAGTATGTATGTATTCAAAAAAAAAAAGAAAGAAAAGAAGGAAAAGTATGTCTAGTTTCCATAGTCATTCCACATTCCAGTTGTCTGGTTTCCATAGTGCAAGTGTTTCTTGTTTTGGGACTAGATGGCGTTGTGTATATATTGTGTATATGTCCGAGAATATTTATTTATTTATTTTTATTTATGTATTAGGCTGTACGGGCCTACACAAGAAC
>LQNK01002778.1:41419-89056 GCA_001586405.1 Phoebis sennae | reverse complement strand
TTTTTGAAAAATATTCAATGTACAGAAATGGTTCGGTTACTCTTTTATTATATGTATAGATAGAGGAAAACTTTATTAGTATGTTTGTATTGAGTAGGCGCAAAAACCAAATTTTTTTGGTTGTCTGTAATGTAATTTTTAATGTATCAAAACAATTAATGGTTGTCTGGCAGTAATCGCTCTAAGCTAATATATAATGTATTGTATTTTAGTTTGTAAGTTTTTATAAAAAATATATTAAAACTACTGAACCGATTTTGAAAATTCTTTTACCATTCGAAAGCAACATTATTCACGAATGACATAGGTATCTATATAGAGTATATATTTATAACATTATGCTATGGGAGCAAATCGCGGATCAGTTAGTATAGTATAATTCCAATACAAACATGAAGTGTGTCTAACTTTCCAATAAATAACCTGTAGGTACGTTAAAGGTATTCAGTCAATTACATTAAATGTCATATAATTTATAATAATATATTTTGCAGGTTATGGCCACCTCAGTCCTAGAACGAGTTGGGGCAAAATAGTCACAATATTCTACGCTCTTCTGGGGATGCCGCTGTTTCTACTGTATTTGAGTAATGTGGGTAAGTGAGAAATATCCTTTTATCGTTTAATTCTTGTAAATATCATTTAACTAGGGGCTCGCTCTGAGCTAGACCTCCCATATATATCTCCTATTTATCCGCTTTTTTCTTACTTCTTTTAATTTTATTTTCTAAACTATTCGCCTACCAAATTTTATCAAAATCACGTTAACTGTACTCTAAATAGCGGACTTGTAAATACTTATATACAAACATCATATTATAAACTAGCTGATGTTACTTGTGGATAATGTAGCTTTCGATTGGGGAAAGCATTTTGAAATCGGTTCAGTAGTTTTTGAGCCTATTCATTACAACCAAACAAACAAACAAAGTTTTCTTGTTTATAATATTAGTGTAGAAAAACAACAGACTCACTGAACCATCTCGACTCTGGAACCTCGATTCATTCAATTAAATTATTCGTAATTATGATTAAGAAATGTTTTTATATCCTGTTTATCAAAAACACATCGTCGTTATTAACTTTAATTATTGGCCACACTGCGGAAGGACGAAAACTGAAAGCATAATTAACTCTCATAATGAATCATTTCACGACTATTTATACATCACTATCTGAGCTCCGCGGTTTTATCCGCGTATATATCCCGTTCCCGTAGGATTTTTGGGATAAAAACTATACTATGTTATTCCTGGGGTTTCAAAGATCTCTGTACAAAATTTCATCCAAATCGGTCGTGTAGTTTCGAAGCCTGTTCAATACAAAGAAACAAATTTTTCCTCGTTATAATATTAGTATAGATTAAATTTAAATCAAAACTGGAAATCCATCCTGTTGTACTTCCCTCGCAATTTCCCATCATTTATCCTCTCCCTATCCGCTCACCTTTTCTCAGGCCGACGCGGCATCTGCGACACTTTGCTGTTGTAGATGTTCATGGGCTGTGGTCATTCACTTAATATCAGGTGAACAGCATGCTCTACTTGTCTGATTGGTCCATAGTTCACCGTACTAGTTAATCTTAGTTTTTCTTCACAAATGAATTAATTGCATGCATTTTGATTTGATTGTATGCATTTTGATTTGTTCATAGTAACTTACCTTGACCTTAACTACCGATGAGACTACTCATTACTCTTAAGGGTGGTGAGAGTGGCCTTATCTCCTCATCTCCTTGTGTCGTCGTTCAATTGATGAATTTAAAAACAATATCATCATAAACAAACAATTAAATATATTCACTTCTAAGTCGGTTTTAAAAGAGCTTTGTTCCGCACACAGGTGAATTACTAGCGAGTTGGTTCAAATGCATCTACGCCTTAATCTGTTTGTGTCGTGGCTGCCCTGGTTTCACTCGACGACGGGTTGTGCATTTTAGATCACAGGTATTTATTTTCTATATTATGTATCTCTATATTACTGCCGGTTGTCGCTATACGTGAAGGTTTAGCATTCTCCATTTTAAGGTGTTTCATAGCTAGTGTTTCATTTGTTTACAGGACATTCAGAACATGTTCCTAAGCACTTTGTAAATTTAATTTGATTCATTAAGTCATAAATCATATTAATTTAACAGTCTCGCTGACCTTTTTTATTATTTTTTTCGTGTTTAGGTACATGTTCTGAATATCCTGTAATCAAATGAAAGCTATGTAACACCTTATATATTATTGCGTTGTAGCGACACAATATGCGTCTACTTATTTGTTGAATTGTTGACATGTAAGTTTAGATCACGTACGCGTATACCTCACTACCTCAGTCATCTCCGTACCAGCATTATGTAAAGTCGTTTAATTAATTGGAAATTGTATGTAACATGTACCTGTATAAAGAAATATATAATGAAACAAATGAAGCCTTTTCACTACTCCCCGATCAACATTAATTCTTTTTCAGAGTGTTAATAACGATCCATTTTCGATTGGTTTTGTCGATGATGATTATTTGTGTCAGTCTATTTATACAATCAGATGAATAATTGGCATGTTTGCCTTTTCTTTTTGCTTTTTATTGAATGAAGGAATAAAAATTCATTATTGTGTAATGAAGCAAGGAAAATTTACATAAACACAACAATTGTTGAATAAAAATTTAAATACTAGCTGATCTACGCGGCTTCGCTCCCGTATAATGTTATATATGTCGCAGTAAGATAGAAAAAGCCGTAAGATAATTATATCCCTAGGGATATAATTATAGGCCGTAACATAGTTATGGGAAAGCGATTCATTACTATCTCACTAGGAATATAGTTATAAAACGGTCCAAGTTTAGTGATATACTTATATTACTAGATTAAGTTTAGTGAAATAGAAATCTACCATAGAATTAAATAAAAATTGGTATAATAAATTTGTTTATATAAGTTTATCTTTATTAAAAATACTTTATAAATCTTTACTTTGACTTTATAAATCCTGCAGTTAGTTACAATACTTTGTGACTTTAACACGTAATTACACGTATTAAAGAAATTTCAATTACATATAATTAAAACTACGATATTTTATGGAATTTAAACTTTAACAATGCAATTAAAACTAATCAAACATTAAAAATCTTTTAAAACTAATCAACAGTTTTGAGATATCTTGCATGAGATTTATTTGTAAGTAATTTTTAATTTTTGTTCAGACAAGAAGCGGATTCATGTCATCTAGAATCACATAGCACTGAATGCTTCTTACAGGCACATCTTTTAGTAAAACACTGTATATTCGATTTTTAACAGGAACGCTGCACACTCCGAAAGCTATTTCACTAAACTTAATCCAGTATATAACTATATCACTAAACTTGGACCGTTTTATAACTATATTCCTAGTGAGATAGTAATGAATCGCTTTCCCATAACTATGTTACGGCATATAATTATATCCCTAGGGATATAATTATATTACGGCTTTTTCTATCTTACTGCGACATATACATATTATATAGCCTATAAAATATAGTCTATGAATAATGTAGCCTTCTAATTTTTAAAAAATTAAAAATAATTTTTAAATTTTTAAAATCAGTTCAGTCGTTTTTGAGCGTATTCATTACAGCCAACAAATAAAGTTTTCCTCTTTAAAATATAAGTATAGATGAGGGAAGATTTTATACACAATTGTTTACCATTTTAACCATATTTTTACAGCTAGAGATAAGTGAAGCAGAGAGTATAGAGCGGCCAGCTGCTTGGAGAACGGATTCTGAGTCAGAGGCTACTGGGCCCTTACCACCGTATCCACGGTAAGATTATATATTTCTTACTACACTTAAAATTAAACAGTGTCCACTTTAAATGGATATATTACGAAACCATTATGCGATTATCTGTGCATTCATATGTAGAACAACAATTTGTGTAATTCCTTACAGTTTTTGGCACATTAAGAAAAAAACACATGAACATTTCAAAGTTTGATAATGTTCCATAATTTTGGAATTCGAACATATTTATTTGCGGCTAACACTTCCCAATACTCGAGTTTCATGTTTTTCTATTTTTTTCAGGGACAGACGACCAGACTATCTCCGCAGTGCCTCCCTCCCCCAACCTTCACGTTACCCTCGCGTGGAACAGCTCCGAGGCTGGTCAGAACCAGTGCATCATACGGAGACCAGCTCCAGTGAATTCACTTATGTCACTTTTGACGCACAAACGATAACCGTGCCTATCAGTGTGTGCGTTTTCTTCATGGTTGGGTAAGAATTTCAATGAAAGCCTTTTTAGAATAGTAGCTACATTTTTTTTTCTAGTGTGGTGACGGTAGAATACGTGTGTCATCCATTTTAACCGTGAGTGTCGTAAGAGGCGACAGAGGGTAATTCTGCTGCATAACATCTTCAGCAATAAAAGAGTGGGAGCCGAGCATTGCACGATTGGGCCAAGCTCGCACCGTAATTACCAACCCCAGCAGAAGACCGGCGTGAAGCAGTATTGCACTGTGTTTCGTACGGTGAACGGAGGCCTGGAGACCTTTATTCCTATCTTATTCCGCTCCAATCCTGTTATACTCTTCTCCCAAATTAATTCTATCCTTATACCCTTCCTTGAAGCCAGCAAGGCATCTGCTACACTTTGCTGTTCTAGATAGTCAAAAGTCAAAACGTTTATTTTCCAAATTGGCTTCTTTCGAGGCACTTTAGAACGTACATTTACATAATAATATTTTCTTTCATTTACCACCGATTCGGAAGGCTGTCTCTACCGAGAAGAACCGGCAAGAAACTCGAGTAGTTCTTTTCAAAAAGTTTTGATATTAATAAGATATTCATGGGCTACGATCAGTTACTTACCTTTGAGGTTTATATATATAGATTGAATTCAAGTCTATCTGATGAATTTCAGATACCTCATGTTCGGATCCATGATATTCGGCCTCTGGGAGAGATGGGACAAGTTGGATGGAGCTTACTTCTGTTTCATTTCATTGAGCAGGTTTGTATTTTTAAATTATTTTATAATAATAAATGTCTTTATTTGCTTATAATGTGTACATTTCTTTATTTATTTGGGACACATTAGCCACAAGTTGGCGTGCAAACATACATCGAAGGACATTTTGTTTCTTTTTATGCATGTAATTTTCATGGGTTAAAGATAGAAGAATAGCCTTTATATAGGCCAGCCGCATATACCGACCGCTATCGAAGCTATCCTATGTCTGTTCCTGTTTCAAAAAATCTCTTTGCAAAATTTCATTCAAATCGGTTTAGTGGTTTAGGTGTGAAGAAGAGATAGACATACAGACAGAGTTATTTTCGCATTTATAATATTAGGTAAAATAAAAAGGTAAGGAAGTAAGAAGAGTTCATTTTCTGGTTTAAGAGCTTAGGCCTATTATATTTTTACAGAATCAATTTGTTTGTTGAAATAGAGGATGACGTTTATTCACAATAAATGATTTACTCCTAGCAAACTAATTAAAACATTTTTTTATTACTTAATTATTATTTTTTAACTTTGAACATGAATAAAATATAAGGTAACAATATTTTAAAGTAACAAAAAATTGTTAATAATATAATACAAAACTTTGTAAGCCCTAGTTAAGGTTTTTACTATATGTAAGCCGTTATCACTTATACGCCAGGTTGGATTGTCCTGTACTATAGACATAAGTTTGCTATGTAACAGTCCTTTTGTGAACCATAATAAATAAATTAAGTTATACACAAAAATATAATCTATTTTATTTCATTTGGTTTAAACAGCATCGGTTTCGGTGACTTCGTTCCCGGTGAACGCGTTTACACACCGCGCATAGAAACGTCCTTTATCGTCTGCTCCCTGTACCTTATGCTGGGGATGGCACTGGTTGCTATGTGCTTCAACCTTATGCAGGTGAGAAAAAATTACAATAATTACTTTTCTCATTTTAGTGACCTATGAAGGGTAATCATCATCTAGTCATAATTCAGTCTCAGAGTCAGAGTTTAATAACTAAGCTAAGCTAAGCTTATTCTGTTGATTTTCGAGGAGTTCCCTGGAATATCTTCCACTTGGATGATCCGACTTGAACCAAGTTTCTATGGGACCACACTGACGCTATACTTAAACTCATTAGCAACTAAAACCAAACCAAAACCTCTTGTTTATTTATTTATTTATTTTATTTGCTTGATCATGAGTACAAAGGTGTTACACAATAATAAAATGAACATACATGATCATTTTAATATTGTGTAACACCTTGTTTTGTTTTGTAATATTTACAACTAGCTGTTAAAGCCTATGTCACTCAGTGAAGATACTGCTTCCTATTAGCGAAATAATTTTTGAGAAACATTACAAGCATACATACAAAAACACAGATGTTTTCTATTAATAATATTTGTATAGATATAGCATATTAATGTGGTTATCCACATATCAATGTATGTTTCTAACCGCATCTATTTCAACAACTCCGTTCACAGTATTTTTTCTTTGCAATTCATGTGTCATCCCATTCAAGAGACAATTTACCTTTTGTCGTTGCCATTCTTTGTCGATGTAGACGCTCTTTATAAAGGGAAGAAATTAATTTTATTTTACAAAGAGGTTTTTACTAAAGCACCGACTATAATATTATAAAATATCATGGCATTCTTTTTTTATTTTTAACATAGCTGTAGGGATTATCGGTGGTAAATTTTATAGTTTTATTTTGATACTAGCTGAGCTGCGCGGTATATATCCCCATCTCGTAAGATTTTCGGGATAAAACTGTCTTATATCCTAGAATAGTATTATATTATCTGTGCTTATGTCCTTCCTCAAGATTCAAAGAGTCTCTATACAAAATTTCATCTAAATCGGTCCAGTAGTTTCTGATCGCATACAATGCAAACAAACAAACGCATATTTACTTTTTATATTTTTTGTACAAAGAACACAATATCAAAGTGTCTTCCCCTCAAAAGATAGTATAAGAAGAGAAGAAGTGTCAATGGCCAAATTCTTAGTTTTACTCAAGTTTCCAGTTTAAATTAAAATTAAATTACTTAATAGTCTTAAGGCTAGATTGTAATCTTTATAGTGCATTAGCACTATCAGTTTATTTATTTTTTGTTATGTTAGTGGACTATAAATGTTTTAAAAATATATTAGTATAAAAATATTACTTTTTACAGGAACAAGTGATACACTACTATGCAGGCCTAAAACGGGCTATGAAGAGGATATGCCGGTGCAAGAGATGACTACGTGTCCTAATTCTTTTCTATAAATGTAGGATAATTATATTTTGATTAGTAAAATAACATAGTGTATGGAAGAAATTTTGTTTTTTTATTTCCCTTTTTTTGAAATTTAGAAAAAAGAGGAAGTTATAAACTGACTTAATAAACGATGCATTAAAAAATGGTTCTCTGCTTTTACGTGAGTCGAAAATAGGGTAAGCGTATGCCCGTCATTGAAGAAAATTTAACACCTCCATCCGTTACTTCTATTTGTTAAATATTATATTTTTATGTTACTTACTTCAATCATGAATTTACGGCACATTTACAGTTTAAGGCCGGCCACACACATGTTTTTTTCAGAATCAAATCAAAATTAAGATTGTTAATTTAGAAATGCCAGTATACCATACAATATCGGCTTGCTCCATACGCATTCTGAATTTCTCAGATCGACCTGTAAGGATCGTACCGAAGAATTTTTATGAGATATGTGTGAGGCGAGGTGCCGGAATTTAAGATTCTAAATTAAATCAGTATTGCACTGTGTTTCGTACGGTGAACGGGTGCCCGGAGGCCTGTTTTCCCATCCCATTCCTCTCCTGTCCTATCCTACCCCTCTCCCAGCTTCCTATGATTAATCCTCTCCATTTCCCTGCCCCTTCCTAGCCCCTTCCAAGCCCCTTCCAAGGTGGCAAGGCATCTCAACACTCATGTTGAAGATGTTCATGGGCTGCGGTCAGTCACTTAACATCAGGTGAACCGCATGCCCCGCTTGCCTGCTATAACATAACAAAAAAAAATTCAGACAGACATTCAGCATGTGTGAGGCCGACCTTAGATCAAACAAAAAGCTTACCTACGTATAGGTTGATGGTATGTCAACCGTAATCACATAAATCAGTGTAATACAGTGAAAATCACGGCTAATGCTGAGTGGACACCCTTTTCCAGGAATACACAGCCGTACACCTTTTTCGTGGTATACCTTTTTTTCTTTATTTTTAATTTTTTATATAAGAAAAGGGCAAACGAGCAGGCGATCCACCTGATGGTGAGTGGTCAACGCCGCCCATAAGCACACCAGGGGCCTCGTGGATGTGTTGCCGGGTTTTTAGATGGTGGAAATTTCTTGTTCTCATTACTAGTTTTTAGACATTTTTATTGTCATTTTAGTGTATTCTTGGAAAAAAAGTTTCTTCTTTGTGTCTTTCTTAATAATATTTCAATTCAAAGGTTAATAATGGATGTATGACGTACATAATTCACCCCCAACACACCCCCAAAAACAACAATAATAGCAAAACATTCTACATTTGTTAGTTGTCACGTACATAAAAACTTTCCAACTAAATCCCACTGTTTGTACATACGTTTAGTCCAATAATCGAATCGCAAACAATAAATAGAATAAAACACAGCATTACTCAATATAGCCGTTTCGCTTTGTCTTCCGGACGGTTAGAACGTGGTTCACAGATAAGTTAGATTGTACGTGGAACTACAGGGGCGTATTACATACAAACGTTGTTTTTAAAGGCCCCAATTAATACAAGAGCTTTCAGAATTTATAAAGTTCTACCATTATTTCACTATGAAAATATTTCGTATAAGAAAAGGGGCGATTTTATCCGCACAGTATATTAGGGGCCCTGAATCTTAAGTATAAGCATAATAAAGAGCTTCATACATTTCTTTTATTCTACAACTGTTTCAATAACCAGATTTCTCGCAAAAGAAGCATATATCGATTGGCTTAATTACTTTTCTTTTTAAAAATTTATTTAATCGTATTTTAATATTTTTATACAAATTGACTGTGAGTGATATTTGTTACTTTTTGCGCAAAAATAAAAATTGAAAGGTAGATGGGTAGATGCTATATAAAGGAAATTTATAATTATTTATTATATATCTTTTTATATTTAGCATTCAGTCCAGTGTTCAGTAGTGATATTTTAAATATTGCCTCTAAAGGCCCCAGTAAATAAAAACTTTGAGTCCGTCCCCATCACATTAATTTGTTGTAGAAAATAGATGTGCTTCAGTACTCAAGGAGTAGCTAATCCTCTGAAAGAGAGCGCTCGAGGCAAAAAGGAGTTTGCAACCAGCCACTTACATTATGTGGTAAAATGCACTCGCGGATTGTTGCGTTTTTATTTCACAATTTAATTTATTAAGCTGTTATTTTTCACCGTGTTTTTAAAGGTATAACGATACGAAAGGGAATAGATATGCACAGTTGTATATCGGAGCTGGTATTATTTTTCTACTAAGTAGCAATGACTGATTTGGGTTGGAAGATTAAGGTACGGTAATTATTGAATTTTATTGGTTTACCAATATTTATTACCATTTTTTCATTTGAAAATGGTAACATATATGCTTATACAAATGTAATAAACAATTAGAGGCAGAAACAGCATTCATTTATAAAAGAATAATAGTTAGTTTACAACGCAAATAAATAAATAACTAATCCTAACAAAATTTAATTACTTTTCTGTAATTTTCTTAGATATTTTTACCAAAGGAGTAATGATTTAACGGGACGGGACGAAAAAGTGCCCAAAAAATACAAATACGAATATGAATGTAATGTTTTTGCGTTTCGTCTTATTTATCTTAATGGCCTTAGTTTTTCCTACAATGCGGGCAATATCGAAGTTTTTGCTGTACTTCTATCTTCTACTGTTATTATTGTAATAATGATCAATATACTAAAGTAGTCAATAGTATATTTTTATATTTGAAAATGAATGATTTTTAAGACCTGAATTATCAATTAAAGTACTAAAACTATTAAGAAAGGAAGAATTACGTTTACTAATTTCGCTCTTTTTATTGCCATTTTTATTAATTAAGGCGCAGTTACACTGTATGCTGGACTCCCCGCATTCGGCATAACGACCAATGAAACTAGTCCTGCGGACTTTATAGCATGTGTGACATAAATCTCACGTTCTCAAAATGCGAGCCCCAACGCCAAGTGAAAATATTTTTATCAATGCGACCTGTATGGCATAAGACACAGAAATCACTCGCACCCTGCATACGGATCCTAATGACCAATGTAATGCGCCTTAACAATTCACTTTATTTTATAGCCGTGGTATTTGAATTTAAAATACCTTATTTTCTCAGAAAAGGCTATTTAAACCATTTAATTTCATATTATTTTCTTCACACGAAGTTAGTAATCCCAGTTTGACAGGATGCACAAGATTGATCAGTTCGTTCCTGGAAAAACATTTTCAGCGAAAAATTCAAGAAAAATAGTTTTTTTCAGTTTTTTCTTAAAATATAATAATATCCTACTAATATTATCAAATTTGAGTATGTCTTTGGATGTTTGAAAGACTGCATGTCGATCACGTAGCCATAATAAACGGATTTTGATTCAATGTCGTGTATAGAGAGGCTATTTTTTTAATTAGGGTGTTACTATACCTATATATTTTTATCCCTATAGATAAAAATATATAGAATTTAACGTGACGGGAACCGCGTACAGAAACTAGTCATGTATACAATTGTTAAACTTTTGAAAACAAAAATTAAAAAATTGACATTGATCACATTCCAGAGAAAGAGTATCCAATAAATCTCTTTTTAGAACGAAAAACATTATTCCTGTAGCATTTTCTGGTCTGAAAAAGGCTAGATATGGGTAAGATTAATGGGATTTTAACGAGTTAGGGAATCGCCCTCCACTTCTTTAATATACCTAAAATGATATTTTAAATCTATTAAAAGTTCTAATATGACTTAATAATCTCAAAAATTGCCTTTCAAATATTAGATCTAAGTAAAAATTATAAGCGATATTTTCAATTAACAGCTTTAAAGGCGCATTTACATAAGCCGTTAGAATCCGCATGCGAGTACGGGCGATTTCTGTAACTCATGCCATACAGACCGCGTTGGATCATTTTCACTGGTCGATAGATCTCGCATTCAGGGTACGGGAGACGTCTGTAATGCATAAAGTCCGCATGACTAGTTTCATTGGTCATTATTCTTCGGGTTCGAGGTCGAGTTCTTACATGATTGAACTACCAATGCAATTGTGCCTTGTATATAGATATCTTAATATGATGATAACGATTTTAGTAGTAGTAATTAGTTTATTGTAAATATTACCTTAATTTTCTGTTCTCTAAAATTGCCAATTGTGCACTGCTTTTCCGAGAAAAATTTAGATACTAAACACTATTTAAACGATTGCAGTGTTCTAAATGAACGCAAACACTGGCAAAGATGCACTCAAAGGCATTAGCGAGAATTCAGTACAAAAATAGCTTTGTCCTAAAATCTATTGGAATGTTCCAACTGCGCCCGAATGAGATGCATTCACCATAGAGCATTGATACGTGTAGAGCAGGGATGAGTATGAACCGTAGGCATGGGTATGAATAATCTGAAATGTAAACTTGTGTAAGAGTGAATTAAAGTGTTAAATTCTCATACTAAACCTAAAAAAAATCAATCAAAAGCATGAGTTTGAACAATAACAATTTTTTATAAGTTTGTATCAATAATTCTAAAAAAAGTATATGCTTGCCTAATTGAATTATAGTGTCCCCTAGAGCAAACAATTTTGAAAACGAAATCAAAAAGAAAAATATCATGTAAACGAACTGAAAATATTATGGCACAAGTGATTTCAGATGATTTCACCTTCTGAACTGGCTACACCCGTATCCTGAGAAGTTACTTTAATACTCCACCATTCAACCATCGCTAAGGTTACGTCGACTATGACGTTGAGAAATATTCGGTTTTCTCAGATAAAAGTTTGACATAACTGGAGTAACCACCAAAGAGGCCAAATAGTGACTGAGGTTGAGTGGAGTCGAGGAAATTCAAATTCAAATCGTTTGTAGTTAATATGTTACAATGTTCATTAATTTTGTACATAATACACCGTTGGCGATGCGTAACATTAGTAATATTATATACCCTGAAAGGGCGCTACAATATTTTACATGAACAATTTATTACAACGAATATCTGTTATACGTGGAATGTTCAAGGTACGTATTAGATTACGTGTGTAGACTTTTTGCCACAACAAACTGTTTGTCGCTCTATTCTTCTTTATAGTCTATCCCCAGCCCGTGCCAGGAAAGTGGGCGAGAAAGAATTACGTGCATTTATTACTGGCAGGCTTACTGCGGCCATTTGTTAGAAAAGTTCGTCCTAATGAACGCTGCTATTGAAATATGAGTTCCACTTGCTGTTGGATTGATTTTAGTGTTTACCGCTTGCACTATTAGTTATTTCACAATTTTCATTTATACTCACTTTTTTAACCGACTTTAAAAAAGGAGAAGGTTATCAATTCGACCGTATTTTTTTGCCTTTATCTATTTTCAATGAACAAGATTTTACACCGACTCTGTACAGATTTCAACAAAAATAAAATAAAAGTTATTTTCTACTTTCTGGTTTTTGGCAAAAAGCTATTATTCTATGAAACCTTATTATTCTAAAATCTTATAATAGGCCATTTATTCCTGGTTTCATCTATGCTTCCTAGCTGAATTTCGACAACTGCGACCAATCTGGGCGGGTTAAAAATGAGGTAAGGCCATATTCCAACACTAGTTGTGCTCCGCGTATATCTCCCGTTCCTATAAGATGTCCGGAATGAATTAGATTCTTGGGTGTCATCGGTTCAGTGGTTTAGGCATGAAGAAGAGGCAGACATAGACAGTTATGTCTATGTTCGCATTTATAATATTCAGTATGGATGAATAAGTGCATTATGATCTATTAAAATGAGACATATTTTTTATAAACTAACCTTGTTTGTTGGTTTATTTCATAACATAAAAACTATTTTGTCCTATTTTTAAAGAAATACATGATCTTATCATTGTTTATCAGGGCTATACTTTATAAGCAAAAATATGGTTACGTGTATCACAAAACCATGGGGTTAGGCCAGTAAGCAAATGAATGGCTTACCAAAGCTAGAATGTATAATTCGATCTCGGGATAAACAAGGACTATAAATTCAACAATCTGATCGTGCGGGACATATCCTATACCACTTGACGGTTCTTATTTATACCCTTGCTTTGTTATTGAAATGAGACATTTCGTAAACTTGATTTGCAATTTATTGTCTAGCATGTTATGCACAGATAATAGACAATCTATACAAAAGTACAGCAATGCCACCCAAGACGATTTCTAGCATCGTTGACACAATACAGCACACCTGTGGGCCATACGAGGAACCGATGTCGCAACATCCCCGGACCTGCAGGTGGTTCAAGCGTCTTAGCGCCTCTTCACTCTTGGATTCGACTTCTACTGGAGCTTGTAATATTAATTGTAGTTATTTCTTTCTGAGAAATAAATTATTTTAAAAGTAAATTTCGTTTTGTTACGCCTTCGCGATCTTGTATCATTTTCTTGTGTAAATCTAGGAAGCATAATATGTACTTCTTCAACTATATGTGTGGAAGAATTTTCCAAGACGATTGGTTCAACAAATACAGCATAAGAGGTAAGAAACACAAACAAATTTGTCTTCGTATTTGTAATATTGTTTGGGATTGGCACTGGTTACAGTGTATACGTTACCGTGGATGTCCAAAATGTTCATCTGTGTATGTAAATATTCACCAGTGTATGTCCGATTCAAGTATGAATTAAAAACAATATTGGATTTACACCACTGTGAAAGCATCGAAATTGGTGAGTGCCAACGTATATTCATTAAGATATTCACAGTAACATATATATTTCCAGAGGATGTATGTTTGCATGCATAATAGCAGTAGCCGGAGATATTCTGCTGCAGAATAGTGTGATTGTGTGCATTGCTCGAGCACGCTTTGTGTGGAGGTTGTCCTACGTATCTATTGTAGATGGTATGGTGTTCATGACATTTAATAAATGTTTGCACATAGACCGATGGGGCGCTACAGTGTCACTCCTGACACTTCACACATGTCATCTGTGGCGTACGGACGTACCCGTTGAGCTGTGTGCCTACTTACTGATATTTGAGTCTTTTATTAAATACTTATAACCGTAGTACACCGCCAGATCGTGTGCCCCCTTATATCATAAAAAAAAAGAACATACCGGATGGATAGGTTAATATCAAATATCAAAGAAGGGAGGACAAAAAAGATAGTCTGTTTTGTGGTTCATTATTGGTCTTCATAATTAAATCACAATCGGATTAATGGTTTGGAATGACACAGTCAACGATAAAAATATATGCAATATTTTAATCGTTAGTTAGTCTTTATTCCCGATTATAAAAAATAAGCAAAGAATACTCCTTAACAAATACGAATTATTGATTCCAAAACTTTTCCCTACCTAAAACAATTGGGAAGCCGTAACCCAACTCCCATTCTATCTGCAATAACATTATGAATGACCGTTTTGAATTGTGGTTCAAATAGTATTCATATAAAAGATTTATTCACCACATGTCCCTAAATAGGGCGCGCATGAAATTGGCGTTTGTGCGGACACGTCGCGTTTTACGGCTACCCTCGTAAATATAAAACGTATTAGAACATCAAATTTGAAATTGGAACGCATGTGATACGTGGCGATTGGAATATGATCGGAATACTGGCAGTATATTCAATGCTGTCAGTAGTAGTATGGAACTACCACGAGATACAAACATTACATGTCATGGAATTCTACAACTATTGTAAATGGGAACGCTTGTATGCATGATTGCGACATATTTCAAATGGATAAAATATTGAATAGATAAACACGGAGTTTATTAACATTTGGTTTTGGTAGCATATAATTATTAAACTGTTTATAAAATTTATAAAAACTTCCAATGCATAATAACCTATATACTTTTTTAATAAAAGGTAACTGAGTGACTGGTTGACATAGTGATCTATCAACGCATAGCCCAAACCGCTGGACGGATCGGGCTGAAATTTGCCATGCATGTAGATGTTATGACGTAGGCATCCGCTAAGAAAGGATTTTGATCGAACCCCAAAGGAACGGGGAAAACAGATATAAGCGAGAGAAACCCGGGGCACTGCTAGTTGAACGTAAAATAGTAAGATAAATTAATTACAAATTGAGGTTTTTGCATTAATAATTGAAACTGAAATCGAAACAAATACAGGAAGTCAAATTGAAATGTTTCAATTTATTTGGTTAATTAAAATTGGTTGAATAAATAAGCAGTCCTGATGAATTCCTTTGAACTTTACTTTATAATAACACTTCAAAGTCAAAGCCTTTTCATTTTTCAGTTTCCATTCGGAACAGAGTACAGTCTCAAAGGCTCTTTGAATGTATAGTTCTCAAATGAAATTATCATTCACAAGTTTGGATACCTATTATTAGGAATTATAGGCAATGATAAACTTTTAGTTACCCTCATAAGATTTATCATTGGCCCTTACGTCTGTTGCAGACGATTATGGTGTTATGTCTGATCCGAACAGTGTTTTTGATGACTTAACAAGCCGATACGGGAACGACACATCTTACCACAAGCACAGGAGAAGCAAGCGGAAGTTGGTGTGCTATGGCTTTTATGTCGTTTTCTTCTCCTGTCAGTGAGTGCTTCAAACCAAGCCTTATCACAAACCTTCCCTCCATCAAAGAGAAGTTCGAATACCTATTATTAAGAATTATAACCAATGATAAACTTTTAGTATAGTACTTTTAGTTCCCACCATAAGATTACCCTCAAACAAATTGTAATTTGTATCCGCGAGGGGGGCTGATGACTTGTACTACAGTTCTTCGGATCCCTTCTTCAAGCACCAGGCTCTCACAACGCTAGACTTACTTATCTTATTCTAGATATTAATATATTACGCCTATTATGTTGTGAGACAAATAAAGTTTTATTTTATTATTTTATTATATTAATACACAGTACTTGCACGTACATATTTATTATCCAATCCTACTAACACACTAACAAATTATTTTATAATAATCAACATTTTGGTTTGCGCGCTCTATAATATCTCCTACACAGTTAGGTTAGTCTTTGTTGCGATGTGCCGCCATGACAATAATCCGGTTCGAATATCAGGCGTATGCTATACTTATCACAAAAAAATATCGTGCGAACACATTAAGGGTACAACTTAATCTATGCATTTAAATTGGTAAAGCTGTTTCGGACTTCCAAACGCTTCGACAAACAGACATTCAGAGTTTTCACAAAACAATCGCCATTGTTATAAACGGTCTAACATTTATAAAATTTTAGGGAAAAAATAATTATTGATGGTCACCATAGTGAGATATGGCGGTAATCTTTATAAGGTGATAACAGATGTGTCACTTGGATTAGGGTCACCTGCTCATTGCAGCAATTCACATAAAGCCCCTTTCAATTCGTAAGGGTGTTGGCGGAAGAAAGTTTACATACATTATGAGCCATTGTCGGGGTGTACGTGAGAAATGTGTTATATTGAGCCGGGTTTTACGAACCAAATGTTTTGTAAGGTGAATCTATATATATATAAAACTCAAAGGTGACTGACTGACTTACTGACATAGAGGTCTATCAAAGCCCAAACCACTCGGCAGATTGGGCTGAAATTTGGCGTGCAGGAATGTAATGACGTAGGCAACCACTAAGAAAGGATTTTGATCCCACCGCTGTTTTCTTTTTCTTTGTCAATATTTATTTGATATAGGAAAAAAATAGGTATTAGATCTCTCTAATTAAAATGGATTGATGTAGAGGTAGAACTCACAAGAGGCACTTCTCTAAATTCGTAAGAGTATTGGCCAAAAAAAATTTACATATATTATGAGCTATTGTCGGCACGTAAGAGTAAAGAAATATGTTATTGCCGACTTGTGGCAAAATAGCTAGTCTTTTGGTAGCTTTCTGATATTTTATATCTTAAATGTTATACGTTTGTCTGTTTGTCTTTTCTCATTGTGGTTATTATTAATAAAACACACACGTTGAGATGACAGGTTTTAATGATTAATCTTTATTGGTCAAATGTTTGACATCAACATATTATTTCATGAGTCTCACAACAGATGGCGCTAGTAATACAGAGTGTTATTTATTTTGATACAATAATAACAGTTATTGATAGTGATCGGTGCGGATCTAGGTTACAAAAAAGGAGATCTGGGCAAAACTCAACAAAAAGGGTAATACAACCCGACCCTTACACCGGTAAAGCTTCAAGACGTTACTAGGAATAGTTAACAAATTGGATAAAAGTTCTTAAGAAAGAAAGTACTGTAACTATCTTCAAGTTAAAGACTAAGTCCCATTTCCTTTTAGCGACGGATATGTTTTACTAATCGATTTTTCTTCGGAGGCAAGTCTGTAAGATGCATTTTTACTGTACCTTATTAATATCAATGTAATGTTTGATGTCCAATATAAAAAAAATAATATTATCATTTTTGTGTATATTGGACATCAAAACCAGGGATGGTTAAAGGTTTATCACAAAACAGATAATATGTATAGGAGTCAAACTCTATGCAAGTCACGCATACATTGAAATGGTTCACTGACACGACATCTTGGGCTACATCGGACCTCCTTAATTTTTTTTATGTAACAGCGGGCAAGTGGAGCATGCAGACCTGATGTTAAGTGACTGACCGCAGCCCATGAACATCCACAATAGAGAACTGTCGAAGATGTCTCGCCGGCTTCAAGGAAAGGGAGGGTAAGAGGATCAATGATAGGAAATTGGGAGAGGAGTAGAACAGGATGGGAGAGGACTGGGATGGAAATACAGGTCTCCGGGACCCCGCTAACCGTACTGCACACAGTGCAATACTGCTTCACGCCGATCTTCTGCTTGTGGTACTAACATTGGTGCTGGCTTGGCCTAATCGTGCAATGCTCGGCTTCCACTCTTTTTAAGTGCGACTGTCTCCGTTCCAGAAAAGTGAAGTTTATAATTTGATTTTTGTATCTATTTTGTGTTTTTACGTCGTAATTAATTAAGCCCTGTAATAATTGAATACTACAGTTTGTATTTCAGTATACATTGTTTGTTTTGAACCGCTTTTTGGCTTTTATTCTAATTAATAATAACAATGGTAGTGGAAGAGCAATGTGTATAAAATTCGCTGTTTGCGTACAATTCTGGTTATTTGAACGAATGTAACAGCTTTTAGGTCATTGTGGGGTTTATTTTTAGTTTTACCTGTTGTCTTTTTGTGTTTGTGGAAATTAAAATTAGTAACAGCCGGATGAAAAAGTTTTATAAATAAATATTTAGGGACATTGAACACTACGCCACTTCACCGAAACTAAGCAAAACTTGCACTATGGAAACTGCAAAGATGGGTGATAGTCATACTTAAACATACTTTTTTTTGTAAATACATACAATATACATACTATAGATAAATGATTAACACCTTGGCAATAGAAAATCACATGTTTATCACATAATAATTAGAGTGGTGGTCGAAACCTGATACTTCACAGATTTAAAAAATTAGAGGTATTTTTGTAAACATACTTTTAGTTAATTTTTTTCGAAGTGAGTTATGGAACCTATTTATATCCGATAACCGTTTTCACACATGGTTCAGAGTAACAATTTACGTCTTCCTCGAACAATATATAATATTGAATGGAGCTAGCTTTATATACAGCTAAATGGAACTAGTATTACGTCGGAAAAATGCACTTTTGACACTTAATTTCGTGTTGTTAGCTTGTTACGTCATGTGAACATTTAGAATGTTATTTCTTGTGAACAAATGAATCAGATCTTATTTTATTTATTTCTATGCCAAAGCTACCTTTTAGCTAATTCTACACTAACTGATATTTAACAATGCAAATACACCAATAACAAGCCACATCAATTACTAGTTAAACAGAAGCGACAAAAATTTAGATTAGATGAACATAACGCATTATTATTTCTACAAATTTTAGACAAATATAAACTGTAATTTATGAAATTAATTACAAATTTAAATTTAATTGTAAAGATATCAACCCTCTGATTGGTCATCAGGAGATTTTTCAGTTCACTAGTGTTTTGTAAAGAAAGGTGTGACTCTTTATTCCATGCTCATAATCCGATTAAATGGAAATCTAACACCCACTGGAGACAGGTCATCTTTTCTAGATTTTTACTCAGATAACTCAATAATTTTCGGTTTATTTATTTATTTAATACAGAATAGAACGGTAACTTTCACTATTCATACAAAAATTAAATTATTTAGAAAATCAAAATTATAAACATGACATTTCACAGTGATACATTCAAAGAACTTCAAGCATGCCGATGTAAATTTTCGACTAACAGTCACAAATATATCATACTCTGGTTATTACCGTTTCATTTGTAGTCCAAATAACAAGGTCTATGAATAGAAGTCTCATATTCAACACGTCAGTATTATAATAGTGTTCACAGCATATAAACTGGCGCAAACGACAATTTATAGATGTTAATAACTTTGTCCTACGCAGGCCTTGCTACGAAGAATGGTAGCACCTATCTATTCTACAATATATACTGAAATCTACATAGCTACATAGCATAAGGCTTTGTTAAGAACAAATTGCTAAATGTATGAGTGAATATACTTTTTTAAACATACAACTCATTCAACATTTCTTGATATATATTCTCAGATATTTAACACAAGGATATCTAGTCCCAAACTAAGCAAGGCTTCTTCCGTTGAAATTTGATAACTGATATACATACTTAAACAAACATTATAGATGAATAGAAAATTAGTTTTCATCACATAATAATTTTCTGCACTTTGGAATCTAACTCTAATTTTTAAAGGGTTTTTCCATATATTTTTTTAACATACAACTAATTAAACATTACTTTATTAATATAAATATTCTCGATATTAAAGCTATCTAGTCCCAAATTAAACAAAGCTTCTTCCGTGGAAATTGTATAACTGATAGACATACTTAAACATAATATATCAATTAAAAGAAAATTAGTGTTCATCACATAATAATTTTCAACAATCGAACTCATATTCTTAATGTGTTTTTCCATTGTTTTTCTTCGTTATAACTTCTCATAATTGATGCTTATTCGTCTCCTCTTCATGACTCGTTGAAGGCCAAAAATACTACATCAGAAAAACGTATTGATAAATACCTCTTTGATGGAACATATTTAGATGCTGTTTACGACAATAAAAGATTTTAATAAAACCAGAGAACCATTCGACATTTAGGGACAATACGGAACCTTTACGTGCTTGACAAAGGGACTAAAACAGGATTAACTTGCATTGTGATTTACAAAAGGTTTAACTGATTTGAATAAGGTTAAGCGTGGGGTATTTTCAGTTTTATAATGGATAATTATTCTGTGTAAAGTTAGATTATTTTTAAGGGTTATGGTAAGTATACGTTAAAAGAACGTTCTTATAAAAAAATTTTTCACTTATGTTATAAATATTAAGTATACTAAAAAAGCGAGAGGTTATAAAGAGGTATATTTTGTTTGTTCGTAATGAATAGGCTCAAAAACTACTGATCCGATTTTAAAATTCTTTCACCATTCGAAAGCTTTCACATTATCTTGGAGTAACATAGGCTCTATAATATTTTGCTACGGGAGCGAAACCGCGTCAAACAGCTAGTGCTATATATATTTCGTACAGAGTTTAAGAAGTAATCTTTAAAAATATATATTTTCAACCTTACCTAGAGTAGGTACTTTACAAAACAGATACAAATATTGAACGAAGTCAAGTATAAATTTTTATTATTTGAAAATGTCGTGCATTAAAGAAGCCAATAAATGCATCAAAACTATCCTTTCAGTACTGAAAATACACAACAATAGTTCAAAATACAATGACAAAATACAGCGCAGTTGTCATCGCTGTTTTACAATGGAATTATTTAACTGCTTTCACATCGGACCGGTGTTTGTGATGTAAATACTGTTTTCCTACAAGCAACACAGGGGTGGACTATTGATAGAATTGTTAGGACACGGACTTACGCTTTAAACTCGAAACTATGAGCAGCTACAAAAGAGTGGTAGCCGAGCATGCAATTGGGCCAACTAGCACCGGTGTAAGTACCAACCCCCCAGCAGAAGATCGGCGTGAAGCAATAGTACGGTGAGCGGGGGCCCGGGAGGCCTATATTCTCTCACATTCCTTATATTACAAAATCAATAATTAAATATAAAAAAAGGAAATTTAAGAACAAACTTCATTTTCTTTTAAAGATGAAGGCATGAATAGTATTCCTGTCCCATTCCTCTCCCATCCTGTTCTACTCCTCCCCCAATTTCCCATCGTTAATCCTCTCATTCCTCCCGTTCTTTCAAGCAGGCCATGCATGTTGTGGGCTGCGGTCAGTCACAACATCAGATGAACCGCATGTTCCGCTTGCCTGCTGTATCATCAAAAAATAGTACGTTGTTCGTTGTAGAATGTACGTATACAGAAGAATACTCCTTTACATCAAAATAGAGATAGATCTATACATTTATAGACATGTTATATCCATAGAAGATTACCGTGAAAAAATGCGACCATCTACGACAATGTCGCCTTTTGAAAATCACTTCATAGTTGAATTTAAAACTCTTTATTTTCGAGTTCTTACTTATAATATAATACTTTCCTTTTATGTTTTTATTTGCAGATAGTTCGTGCATTTTCTAAACTCAACAATTAGCGTGCTAGTAACATATCTACAGTTATATAATATCATTGTCTATTGCCTTTACATTTGCTTCGAAAATTTAAATAGTTATTTTTATCGAATAAAAACTCCAATCCGTCTATTTTTGTTCCCAAATAAATCTTAGGCTTTACGAAACTATGATTAACGTAGCATCAGATTTATGGGCCTCCGAAACAGACCTGAACTTGCCCATCTGCCTTTTCTGATCCTCTAAATCTTGTCGCCATAAATAATTCATGAACAGCCTTTCTGCGATCATTGAGGATTTGCTTGATAGAAAGGGTTAGAAGCATCTGATTAATGATAATTTTGGGCGCGATGTAAATGTATTGGATTTGTTCATTGGTGACAGAATAAACACAGAATTAGTATTCATTGTATATATTTTCGCGGCCTTTTAATAAAAATTTTTTTTTTCCATATATAGTCGACTTACGGCCGTTTTCAATAATGTACCAAAGATTACTCTTAGATTGTTATCTCAGATTATATGACGTTAGATA
The DNA here is from genome assembly GCA_001586405.1 of Phoebis sennae. Taxonomy (NCBI): domain Eukaryota; kingdom Metazoa; phylum Arthropoda; class Insecta; order Lepidoptera; family Pieridae; genus Phoebis; species Phoebis sennae. Next base: position 66,658 of record LQNK01002778.1, on the reverse strand, counting down.
GACATGAGGCTATCCGTCGATAGGATATTGAAATCAAAGTAAGTGCAAATAGATAGATTTGTCTGACTTTATTGAGCAAACCAAGTGATAGATAGAATATTGAAAACGGTCGTTACATAATAAGAAGGTTAATAAGCTATAAGGATTACAATCTGGCCTTAACACTTATGAGCAATTTAATTTGAACTTGGACTGCTATCTATATTCTAGTGTATAACCACAGTCAAAAGAATACATACAGTCGTTGTACGAAATTGTCACATAGACACTATGACACATGATAAGTAAAGGATTTGTTCTTTTAAAAATAATCTAATTTAGACATATCCCGCGGTTTCACTCGCGTTATAGCGTAATAATAGAACCTATTCATCATCATCATCATCCTGCCCTTATCCCATTATTCGGGGTCGGTGCAATGTGTTTTTTCCTTCCACTCGTCTCTCTTCTTAGTCATTTCCACATTCACACCTCTTTCATTCATATCTTCTATTATCCATTGTTTCTTTGGCCTCTCTCTTCCTGTCCAACCATAAACCTTCATTTGATATATTATATAACTAGCTTAAAGCTAAAATACAGAAAGTTTTAGCCCACGTGAGAGAAGCCGCGGGCCAAAAGTTAGTTATTTTTTTTAAGTTTTTTGGAATTTAATGAGTGTTTTTTAACGTCTTAATCTCTGCGTTAAGGGTATAAAATGTCTGCAACTCAGCTAAAGTCTCACATTGCCACGTGGTATGACATTTTCACGACTTTAGAAGCGTATATCTCAAAAAATATTGAATTTAGCAAAAAACGCATTTAGAAACCTTTATTTCATTTTTATATACCTATCCAATGACATCCCATTTAATGATGTGTTCGCGAATTTATTTTTTTACCCTCCGTTTGCATGTACGGCAAGCCACCCCTAAAAATATATTTTTTAAATAAAATGTAGCCTATAAGTTGCACCTAATAGTAGTCTATCAGCATGTAAAATTTTATCAAAATCTGCCCAGTGGTTATTACGTGATTGACGCACATACAAACAGATAAACAGATAAACAGACAAACAGACAAACAGACAAACAGAAAAAAAATTCTAATCATGGTTTGGTATCTATAGAACATACATATTGCATACCAATTATTCTTTTTGAAAAATATTCAATGTACAGAAATGGTTCGGTTACTGTTTTATTATATGTATAGATAAGGATTATCTATTGTCTTCCTTATAAACATGCCCTTCACAACCATAGGGTTGTTTTTTTATAGATGCTATTTATAAATTTTTGTGTTCTTAAACGAACAAAATACACACAAAATATACACCGTGAATAGATCTTCAAGCTATCCCAAAGGTAAACTACAAAGATCGTCTTGTCCCAAAACGAGCGAACTTTGCTCAAAGCATCCACAAATACTCTCACTAACAAACAATGGGCTCCTATTGAGACTTGTTTAATTATCCTTGGAACGTATATTAACGTCTAGTTAACTATACTGTCCTAATATAGACTATAAATAAGTATAGAGGTGCACGAGTAATAATTTTTTTACTTACATAAGAACTGAAAAAAAATGTAACCGTAATAACCGACAAAAGTGGCTAGGGACAACTTACATATACAACATAAAATAAATACAACTAAATATATCGTACAAAATAAAGAAATAAACGGTTGGAATAGTGCATTAGAAGTTTTATATCAATCGGAGAAAATGAAGGGAATAATAAACCGTGTTTAAAATCAGTTATAATTCATTTTAATCAAAGTGTTCATTTGTTTTTTAAATAATAAAATATTCCTGGACACACTACGCCTTCTAGCCCCAAACTAATTAAAGCTAGTACTATGGAAGCTGGATAACTGATAGATATTATTAAACATACCTCTTTTTTAAAATACATATAGATAAATGAATACCCAGACAGAAAAATATTACTACGTTCATTACACCATAATGTTCTATACGTGAAGATCCTAAGGCGCAACCATTGCCATAATATGCTCTGCACTGCACCCATCGCGTGGTAATTTTTTATATTTTTCTATACATATAATAAAACAGTAACCGAACCATTTCTGTACATTGAATATTTTTCAAAAAGAGTAATTGATATGCAACATGTATCTTCTATAGATACCAAAACCTTGGTTAGAATTTTTTTTATCTGTTTGTCTGTTTATCTGTTTTTCTGTTTATCTGTTTGTCTGTTTATCTGTTTGTATGTGCGTCAATCACGTAATAACCACTGGGCAGTTTTTGATAAAATTTCACATGCTGATAGATCAATATTAGGTGCAAATTATAGGCTACTTCTTATTTGAAAAAAATAATTTTAGGGGTGGCTCTCCATACTTGTAAACGGAGGGTAAAAAAATTAATTCGCGAATACATCATTAAATTTGATGTCATTAGATAGGTCTTTAACAATGAAATAAAGGTTTCTCAATGCAAAATTAAATATTTTTTGAGATAAACGCTTCTAAAGTCGTGAAAATGTCATACCACGTGACAATGTGAGATTTTGGTTGACATGCGGTCATGTCCTTTTATACTCTTTACGTATAGATACGGTAAAAACACTCAATAAATTCTCAAGAACCTTCACAAAATATATAAGTCTTAGCCCGCGGCTTCGCTCGCGTGTACTATAAATTTCTGTATTTGGAAGAGGCGCGCGCTGTAACATTTTGGTGAAACTATTTCCATAGATATTTATAACACTATAGACATGCGCATATATTACTGTCCTGCGACCGTCATTTATCTTAACTTTTGTCGTGCGCCTCTAAAAAATACAGAAATTGGTAGCCCACGCGTGCGAAGCCGCGGGCGGAAAGCTAATATATAAATAAATTGATTTTTGTGAAATGTCATGTAATGTTGGTTTGCACCTACGCGTGCTCTGTACCTCTTTATGGTCTATGGTCTAAAGTTTTGAGGTTGTAGTTGCAGGTGATAGTGTGCATGTCACATAAGTCTTTCATTAAGTGGCTTCAAGTTTGTGTTGATCAGGATATCAAATGACTTATGTTGGAAGATTAAAATAGAGTGAGTGGAATTTCATGCAAGCGAAGTCCCGGGCAACAGACAGTATTATATGTTGATAAGGATATGTATGTATTTTGAAACTTTTTATTTTATACAAGCTGAGCTCCGCGGTTTTCCGCGTATATATCCTGTTCCCGTAGGATAATCGGGATAAAAACTATCCTATATCTTTCGTCGGGTTTAGTATAGAAAAAAAACGTGATTTAAATTTTTATTCATTTCTAAAGATTAATTTGGCTCCCAATAATGTGTTACATTTTTTTAAGTATATTAATAAATATTTATGTTATACATAGCCTAACATGGCTTTTAATTATAAACTATGATAGCGTTGTCATTTTTTTCCATTTTCTACTCATTTTAAGGTGCATGTTTTTTGGTCTTATAAATGTTAAATTGTTTTGCAAATGTCATTGTAATTATTTATTTACCATTAGATATTAATGAAAATAGTAGTACATTTTTTTATTTTCAAACTTTTTTTATCTTAAACAACTTCTTTTCTTTTTTAATCGTAATATTTGGAAGACTTTGTTTAGTAACCTTAATTGGCTCTTAATCTATGCTAATATTATAAAGCTGATGAATTTGTTTGTTTGAATGCGCTAATCTCGGGAACTACTCCGATTCGAAATTTTTTTTAGTGTTAGATAGCCCATTTATCGAGGAAGGCTATAGGCTATATATCATCCTGACATTCCCACGGGAGTGAAGCCCTGGGGCGCAGCTAATGTTGTATAATATGGATTGTATCTATTATAATGCTGTATGGTTACAAAAAAAAAGAAAAAAAATAAATGTCATGCAATCACCGAGACCACAAATCCCAGTCACAAACAATGTTCAATAAAGCAGAGTCACGATGTTCGCGAATTTATATGGTTTAACACAAAGAGTTTATTGCGGCATACATTTACAACGCAATCTAATTACACGGGCCGGCTGTTACACCGAAGCGTTGAGATGTTTGCTGTAATAATGTTTAACGATTCTATTACAATTTTTGATCTTGTATACGGTGTACATTAATATGTTTTATGTACTACCAAAGCCCGCTTTGTTATTTTGATGCATTGTCATAAGAGATACGATTATTGTTTCAAAACATATTAGTGGCTCGTTCTGAGCTAGACCTCGTGTTTCCGTGTATACATATTAGTGTTTCCATAAATCAAGACCACAAACGGGTAAATTTATAATCGCCTATTTGCCCGCACTATCTTTGAAGCCCCCTACCGATATCGCTTATTATCGCTATTTGTAGCATCTGATCTGTTTTATTTATTTATTTTTTACTCTTATTATTATAATTATGTATTTATTATCAGACCTGGTATTGTTAAATAAATTATAATTATGCTATTCTATCTATTTATTAATTTATATCCTCTACGATAATCCAATTTGTATTTATTTTTCCTACTATATATATTTACTTACATGATATTGGTGAAACTGTCAATCTAAGCTTTACTTAATAGGGGACACTGAAAATCAGCGCCGTGCATGATAAAATCATCACGGCCTATGCTGAGGCCCTTTTTCAGGAATTCACTGCCGTACACCTTTTTTTATGGTTCTTTTTCATTTTCTTGTGTTGTTGTTTGTCTTTATTTTATTTTACTTTTTTTAAGAATTTTTATTATTATTTAAGTGTACCTGTGTGTTCCTGTAATAAATGTTTTTTCTTTCTTTCTTTCTTTCTTATCTTCGAACTAAAGATCTTCATTATAAATTTTATTAAGATCTGATTAACGATTTATAAATATACCTCGCTTCGTTCATTCAATTACTTGAACGTTTTTCTTTTCATCACGGTGTGATAGCAGGATTTTAGTGTATCCATTAACTCCTCTCGTTTGTTTTCATTTTTAGGGAGCCGACACTCTGTTGTCATAAGCAAGGGTTCTTACAAGTTTGAACATTAACGCGTAATGAACTAGATTGCACTAACCGTGTTGGCAATTTTAAATAGCTTTAGTGGAACTTCCTGAATAAATATTTTGTTTGTATAGCATGTTTTTCTTGAAGATTTTAACTACAAAGAAATCATGACTCAGTTTTTATAACGTTCCCTCTGACCGAATTTCGGCCACGGCGGCCAATTTCTACAGAGACCAACCAACGGGATATATTATAGGGCACAAGTGTGTGCGCAAGCACATGTGTATTCTCCTTTACTCTCATAACCCGATGGGATGGCAGACCGACACGACCGAAACGTGCTCTCCAAGTGCCTTCCTGGTTTTTATAACAATGTCAGGCTTATGTACGAATAAGATAATGGCACATTTCACGGCGCAATTTACAACCGCAGTGTGCGCGGTTGTATACGATTTCCGCCGGTAGACGCGGCGGTTTGCAACCGCACGTCTAGCGGTCGTCACCCGCTACGTCTACATCTGTGACACTGATATCTGATGCTGTAGATGTTCATGGGCTGCGGTCAGTAACTTAATATCAGGCGAACCGCTTGCCTGATGTACAATGAAAAAAAAACGTCTACCGCACACTTGAAAAATGGTATCGAACAACAACATTTTACATCCATTCATTACTTGATTGATGAATTCAATAATCTAATGATTAATTTCATTTTACTCTTATCAATTATTCGACTGGACAAAGATTGAAAACGCTACATTACTAATTTTTGCTCAACTTTGAAAAGGACAAAAATAAAAGGTAAATAAATGTCCGTTCGTTTACTTAAAGGTCCGAGAAGAGGTTACGAGAAGGTAAATTCTCCCACGTATCCAGAATTCTAGCTGACCGAAATAAAAGAATTCTTGGAAGATTCCTATGTTACTAACTTGTTAATACTTGGAAGACACATGTTGTCTACCTTTCTTTAATACATAGAATGAAAAACCACTGTCAACTGTCGACCCTTTTCAAGGGAAAGTTTATTTGAAATGTTTTGATAAATATATTATTATTTGTGATTCAGACGAACAATGGTTATTTTGATGTTAGGCTGTATAAGTTGAGACTTAAGAGCAAATAGAGTTAAATGTAAATAATAAAATTCGGTAGCAATCATCAATAGTTTGCAATCGTTAAGATAACCGTAAGGGAGAACCCATTTTTTGAACATCTTATAAAATTCAACACCTCATTTTTATCAATCCTGGCATAATAAAGCCATAATTATCCGACTTATTGATTATAAATAATTATTTATATTATCTTAATACATGATACATGGAAGGTAAAAATCCAACCAAAAAGAAAATTTCAAAAATAAACCGTTTGAAATTGAACTGACACATCTAATGAAAAATGTAAGGGAAACTTTGGGAGGCGCGCTCAATACTAATGTCTATATCTGAGCAATTAACTTTATTATTATTTTTAAATAATTAACAGCCAGTTCAACATCAAGACTCATAATTTATTCTGCAGTGTGGGTGCCTAAACCAAACGAAAATTCTATCCCAATTAAAGTGACATAGCTGAGAACGGATGAGTAGAATCCACCCGATAAACTGAAGCATGTATCAACAAGTCCCCAAATTTGTCGGGAACGTCGCGTCGCTGAATTATTCAACACCCTGATGCGTAAATTACAAGGAACCCCAAATTTTACGTAATTGTAAGTGAAATTAATGCTTCATGAAAAAAGAAAAAGGGTTGTTTAAATGCAAGATTATTGTTTGGCGATAATAATTAAGAATAGTAAAATAAATGGCGTGCTCAGAATTTCATGAAAATGCCAAAAAACAAGCCTAAATTTCAAGCTTCTAATCAATTATGTATAGTTTTTATTCTTTAAAATAGTAAAATAAATGGCGTATTTACAATTTCATGAAAGGTGCCAAAAAAGCCTTAATTTCAAGCTTATCAATTATGTATAGTTTTATTCTTTAATTTCGTATTCCAACTATAGCTATTAAACAACGGATGCGTAGAATCCGCCCGGTAAACTGGAGCATGTATCAACAAGTCCCCGCATTATTTTGTCGGCAACGTCGTGTCGTTGAATTATTCAACACCCACGACGCGTAAATTAGAAGGAATTCCAAGTTTTACGTAATTGTAAGTGAAGGTAATATTTCAAGCTACGTGGAATGGAATGGGTTAGTTATTCCAAGGTATATTTCTTCTTGAAATTTGTTTTAAAGTTTTCGATGCTGGTCACTCATTGTGAATGTCTTCGGCGGCGTCGATTTTTTCATAGAACAGTAATACAAAGTAATGATCACTTAAAAACTTACATGCATGCATGTATGGAAACATCTGATCTCTTGTATAGAAGATAAACGAAGTAAATGATATTAGATATTAAAGACAAATATCGTTGATATATATCTCCTTAAATATTTAAGTTTTCTGTTCATAGTGCTCATTGACTATTTATACTCGAGACATTTCTTTTGACAAAAATCCTTATTCAAGCCTCAAAATCCTGTAAGATGAAAACAAACAGCGCATAGAAACACGTCCTATTCAAACGAAAAGGTTGCGACTATTCAGGCATTGAAGCCGCCTCAATATGGGGCGCTGCTTCACAGAAACTGTGTCACTTTCGGCTGCAGCGGCTCAATTATTAATGAAAACCTTTGCGCGTAATTAAAGAACATGTTAAAAGACAAAATAAGGATGCTGCAATTTTTTAACAGCAGTTATATGTGTATTTCGCAAAATATAGCAGGTTTAACAGATAAATAAGCATCACTAGAATAAAAAATATCGATGCTAGTGAAAGCACGGTCATTTTTGAAAACGTCTTAAGAGAAAAGACTCCTTTTTCATAACCCAAAGTTCCTGTAAGATGAAAACAAACAGCGCATAGAAACACGTCCTATTCAAACGAAAAGGTTGCGACTATTCAGGCATTGGGGCCGCCTCAATATGGGGCGCTGCTTCACAGAAACTGTGTCACTTTCGGCTGCAGCGGCTCAATTATTAATAGGTGCTTTAATCAAAACGTTTGTTCATAAAGTTTGTTTAAAATCTTTAAATTATAATACTGTTAAAAGGATCTTATGTAATACAACTTGTACCCCGCAGTTTTACCCGCGTATATCTATCGTCCCATGGGATTTCCGAGATAAAAATTATCATACCAAATCTGTACAAGATTTCACCCAAATTAGTTCCGTACAAGCGCGAGCGTGAGGAAGAGAGACAGACAGAGTTATTTTCGAATTTATTATATACCTAAATATAAAAAAAAAATAGGAAATAATAAGGATTACAACAACATTATATTATTAGGGGATTAACAAAGTATTTTCTAACATCTTAATTAATTAAAGTATGTTTTAAAAAAATGTCAAATATCATTACTTAATTTGCAACCACTTGTCCCAAATATGCGGCGCGAGCTTAGCCCAAGTTGTACTGAAATTGTTTCAGTATAGCTTAACTTCCACTTTAAATATTACAGAATATTGAATTATATACTTTTAAAAGGATTTTAAACGGGGTTTATTAAACATTATTTTACATTATTTTTTAACCCGCCGTTTCAAACACTTTAAAGCGAGCGTGGTCAGGGGTGACTGAATCGTCGGGTTTAATAATCATTAAATCTTAATCATAGGAGAAGCTATGCATATACCTTTACCATGAGGTGAAACAACAAAATTAGCCCCTGTGATATTAAAGTTATATTTCTTCGCAGAACCAGTCTGATTCTCAGTCTCAGCAAGATTTATCTTGCTTTCCTCAAGTGATATAAACTTCAACTGTTTGTATCTTAAAGCAATATGCTAAATTCCTTTGGTTTGTCTTGACTGGTTAAGGAGTAATTCAGATGGCTCCATCGGTTAACAAGTGCACTCCGGTAATTGGCCGGTAAATTGGAGCACGTACCTAATAGATTACGATGTGTAGTTTAGCATCACTGACACTTGCCAAGATTTCCTAGTTCAGTACACTTACACATTGATTTAATCTTAGCCCAGTCAGGCATTCTGCCTATTGTTCGACTTTTCTCTATATGAGTTTGTTGTTGTCACTTATTAAAAAATAACTTGATCAAATCACGCATTCACTGGTGGAGTATACTAATATTATAAAGCGGAAAGATTTTTGTTTGTTTGAATTGGGTTATCTCCAAAACTACTGGACTTATTTCAAAAATTCTTTTACCATTCGAAGGCTACATTGTCCAAATGCAAATGTTATACATATAGCCTATGTTACTTGTGGATAATGTAGCTTTCGAATGGTGAAAGAGTTTTTAAAATCAATCCAATAGTTTTGAGCCTATTCCTTACAAACAAACAAAGTTATCCTCTTCATAATGTTAGTGAAGAAGTGACCGACTTTCTTCATATTTGCTGCTTATAGCCAAATTTATCTTCATGTGTAAGATCTTGACTGGTGAAGGAGTAATTCAGATGGCTCCATCGGTTAACAGATCTAAGTGCACTCCGGTAATTGGCCGGCAAATTGGAGCACGTAGCTAATAGATTACGATGTGTAGTTTAGCAATCAATTGATGACACTGAATGTGTTCTAGATTCAGGTGAATACTTGCACTATAACTATTTAAAAATGTATAAAACGAAGATATTGTACATTTATTTATTTTTCATTTTAAGTACACTTTTACCTGACTCCTACAATATCAGCTCCTGTCCTCCTATTCCTGTGGGTTGTCTGGAAGAGATCACTTTTGAGTAATAAGGCCGCCTGTAACGTTTTTAGAATTTAAGTTAATATCTGTACTTTATCATCACAATAAAGTGTAAAATGAATATAAGAATACATATTTTGCAGTTCACACACGACCATTTTTACAATACTTGTGTAACTTTTAGATTTATTTTCTTCTACCATATGAATTAACTTGTGCACGAAAAGTAACTTGAATCTATGAAAAAATGTGGTTCCTGGGGAATCTTAGTGGTACAAACTTCGATATATTTTCTTAGAAACTCTAAAGATAAGCCGAGAGCAAGTGATAAATAATAAATGTTTAAGAAAGTGTTGTCACTTAGTTCATGATGAAAAAAATATAAAATATTTAAGCCCCTGAAATAACCGTAGTATAAACTTTTTATGGTTCCTTGCGTATACGGAAAACATAACGTTGGGAGATCTGTATTTTTTTAACTAAAGTTGGTTACAATTATTATTGATTGTATTTAATTGTTTTTCTTTTTCTTCTTATTTAAGCTTTGCTTAGGTTATTTTTTTGATAAAAATTGCTTAATTTGATTTGTATACAAGCCAAAGAATAAGTATTTTTTTTTAATATTTATGCATGATTCAAGATTTATCATTTGTATTAGTAAATTAGCTGATCCGCGCGGCTTCGCCCCCGTAGTATAATGTTATACATATAGCCTATGTTACTCGTGGATAATGTAGCTTTCGATTGGTTAAAGAATTTTTAAAATCGGTTCAGTAGTTTTTGATCCTTACAACCAAAAAAACAAACAAAGTTTTCCTCTTTATAATATTAGTAGATATACTAGTGTCAATAAATGGTTGAGTTTCATGGGAAAAATACGGTTAAATTAAATAAAATATACGGTTACACTTTGTGAAGGTTCACTTCTGACTGGCTTGGTTTCATTTATCCCGCAAATCCCACTCTCCCGCGGGACTCTCGAAGAGCGTGCCAACATGTAAGCGGCAATTTTATTTGTCACGTGATACATCTACACTAATATTGTAAAGAGGAAAACTTTGTTTAAAGAAATAGGCACAAAAACTTCTGGACTGATTTTAAAAATTGTTTCACCATTCGACAGTTACATTATGTACAAGTAACGTAGGCTATATTTAATAGGCTACATAATATATAACATTATGCTACGGGAGCGAAGCCGTGCGGATCAGCTAGTCTTCAATAAAATATCGACGCGCTTATAGTTAAATGCTAAAGGGACTTTTTTCTCATATATTATGGTAAAAATGCAAGCAAATTTTATTGGTCAATAGTAAGGGATTAAATAAAAAATCATGTACGGGACCACATTACAAAAGTCGAGTTCGATCTTTGTTTTCATTTACCCCGCAAATCCCGCGGGACACTCGCTGAGCTTGCCAACAATGTGTGAGAGGCAATTTTATTTGTTACATGACACTTCTTTAAATAAAATATTACAGATGCAAGTCTGTCTTAACAGTATTAAGAGGATAATTTTCAAATTTAATGAAGAAAGAACGTTATTATGTTTAGAATTAAAAACATCGTTGTATCAATAAGATTCAATTTATGAATTTAAAAAGGTTATTTTTGTATTTTTAACATCATCAGTTACTATCTACGAGCAATAAATTTCTTTATAAATAATCATAAGTCACATCTTAAAAGAAAGAAACAATGTATAGAACCATACTATACAAATCTTTTTCGGTCTTGCCCGGTTTCATTTAACCCGCAATTCCCGTACTCCCGCGGGACGCTCCACGAGCGTGCCAACATGATAGCGACAATTTTATTTGTCACGTGATACATCTACACTTATATTGTAAAGAGGAAAACTTTGTTTGTTTGTTATCAATAGGCTCAACAACTAGTGGACTGATTTTAAAAATTGTTTCACCATTCGAAAGCTACATTATCCCCGAGTAACATAGGCTACATATATAACATTATGCTTCGGGAGCGAAGCTGCGCGGGTCAGCTAGTCTTCAATAAAATGTCGAGGCAAGTTAAAGGCACTTTTTTTAAACTTTATTGCTCAATAGTAAGGGATTAAATAAAAAATCATGTACGGGGCCACATTACAAAAGTCGAGTTCGTTCTTGCCCGGTTTCATTTATCCCGCAAACCCCGCACTCCCGCGGGACGCTCGCCGAGCATGCCAACAATGTGTGAGCGGCAATTTAATTTGTTACGTGACACTTCTTAAATAAAATGTTTTAACGGATTTAAAACTGACAGTGTCATGTTTACAAATGTTTAAGGCATGATTTTAAGGCAAGTTGACAAGTAGTTTCGAAAATTTAAAAAAAAACCTGCATCTATATAAGACATGAAAACGGAGGACTTCAAAGACTTAGAAGACATAAGAGAAAAGAGTTTTGTTTATAGTTTATGCACCAATGCATTTTGTTTTTTTTACCCACCAAGTTGTCTGGCAGAGATGCTGCTTTAGCGAAAAGACCACCTGTTTGTTTTTCTTTTTCTTATAGGGCACAACAAAGTATTGATTGTTTGTTTGAAAATATATGAGACACATAATATATAAATATGACTGTTTACGCTTGTAAACAACGCAACTCGTTAATACCATAACATACAAATCGATATTACAAACCCATTCACCAAGCAAACACCCCGTATCTGCGACTTGACATGAAGATAGTGTAATGTCAGTGTCGCCGGTGACATGTGACAAATGACGCGCCTGACATTTGACAGTTTGTGAAAAATGGCGCGGGTTTGCGGGAGAAGCGACTTTATTACGCATGAAATTAACATCATAAAGTATGTCAGAAATTTTAGTAATAAAGATTTCATTTTAATTTAAAATCGGATTTACTGTGGTAAATATTTTCCCATTTAGGTTCTGTAAACTGTTTAATAATATATTACATTAATCATACGTAGTTTTTTTATAAAAAATTAAGTTAGTTTATGATAAAACTCGCTATATCTGTAACTACATTTAACTGTAAACATTACATTTCTACATATATAATACTTTTACAAATAATTACAAATTTATGGATTACTTATCTATACTAATATTAAAAGAGGAAAGAAGTTTGTTTGTATTGAATAGACTCCGGAACTATTGGATTGATTTGGATGAAATTTTGTACAGAGATTCTTTGAAACCCTATAGATGACATACGTTTTTATCCCGTAATTCTTATGGGAACGGGTTATATACGCGGGTGAATCCGCGGAGCTCAACTAGTTGTCCATATAGTAATTTTTTTGTGTGAAACAAAAGACTAAGATTCTACGTGCGTGGAAACCCTCTATAAAATAGAGTGCGTGACATACAATCATTTCAGGTCATGTATTGTGATCCACAATGTAGATCTGGAGCGCGTGACTGACTGACATACAACTAAAAATGTACGGTCAATGAGTCAAATCACTCTGTCATCCAAATAAAATGTTTTAAAGCTTTTAGACGAAAGGCTCCTGATTCCTTTTGTTCTCTAAATATCAAAATAAAATAAAACAAATGTCAAATACTTTCTGAAACGTTCATAAAAAATATAGCTCTGAATTGAGTAAGAAACAAATAATCGGTTGTTTATTGTGTCGGTTCAAAATGTTAGTTGTATTGAGACGGTTTATACTCCCTGCTTTTTAACTTGTTACTGTTTCAGAGCTAATTATCGTTAAATCAATATATGATTCAAAATATGTTCTTTAATAGCCGAAAATATCGTTGTCAATCAGAAATAATAAGTTAATTGAGCTTTTGCGTCATTTTATTCACAACATATTTGCATAATAATTTCTGCGGTTTCATGACACTTCTGCCAGTCAAGATAAAGTTTTGGAGGGTAAACTATTTTGCATTGCATGTTCAAATATTCATTACATATACATGTCATACATAGGGCTTTTATAATATGACGAGAGACATGAGGATACATTGAAACTATTATTTAAAGAGAACCATAAGATAGAAAATATTTTTTCTTTAAATAAAATACTATGTTTTACGTTTTATCAGATTTTCATAGTTTTTAAGAGGTTAAGTTATTATGTTAATAAATGCCTAGCCCTTGTCCCATTATTTGAGGTCAGCGCAATAGGGTATTTTCTGACACTCGTCTCTCTTCTTTGCAATTTACATTCACACCTCTTTCATATTATACTCATATATATTCTTTTATACAGTCCCTCCTATGACCTACTTCTTATGTCAAGTATTAATATTTATATTTATCACTCTCTTCCCAACATAACTATCCTCCCCCCGCATCACACGTCTTCTATATTTCTTTATGATGCAGTAATTTATATAATGAGGTAAGTCAACAAAGATTTTGGTATTAAAACTAACGAAGATGAAGGTTTACTTATTTAAAATCAGTCAGTCAAGTGAACTTATTACAACAGTCCAAAAATATATATTCCATCGTACAATTTATAATTCCTAAGCTCAAATCCGACTTGGCAGATAAGGCAACTTTTAAAAGTTCCGAAAGACTTTAAAGTCCGCGCAAAGACTTGTACAATCCTTTAAGTCACGCGAATCCTGTACTTAGAGTTGGTACGGGAAGAAAACATTGATGATTTTGGAATTTTCGCGTGATTTTGAACAAGCGAATCTAACATAGTCAGATCAACTCAAAACCTTAATAAACAGAACAGGACACATGAATACGGGTAGCGGTGATCTCTGAACATCAGGTACCCCACTTGCTCCTCTGCTTACTCTGCCATAAAAAAAGAAAGAGTATTGGACTTAGACTCAGTATGAAAAGGAAATATTATTTACAAGGTTTAATTTTTTGGCAGGATTTCAAAATACCACAATAGCAAATATTAGCACCATGCTCTCTAAACGTTGTTTTGTATAAAATGTATGTTAGTAAATATATATATTTTTCACAAGTCACAAGTCAACAATTTTACTGTGACTTTTATAATGTTCATCACACAATTTCTACTCACGGGAATCGAACCCATATCCTGCGGTACAATATAGCATTGTTATATCCACTGCGTCAATTGGGTCGTCATGTTTTATTTATTAAAAATTTACACACAAAATAAACAAAAAAATATATCCACTAAAGTTTGTATAACAAGATTTTCAAGTAGATTCTTCTGGATTGGTTACGTGATCCAATTCGCTGCAACATATAATATAAAATGTTGCATTCTTTTAAAAGAAACTAAAAAGTGATAGAATAAAATTGAATGCAGTATATCACATAAAAATATGTATTCAATATATTCTGTTTGAAGATTGTATGGAGCACCAATATCACTGAATTTTTATGGAACCAATAAATAGTATATTGCTTTTGATAATTTTTATATACATAGAGATTATTTGTCTCGGTTGTAAATGCTTAGATAACTCCATTAGTTAATATTTATTTGGTAAAGATGGGCGTAAAAATATTTATTTGTGTAATATTAGTGAATTTAAATTTGGTTTTGGGTGGAAAACATGATGTTTATAAGGGGTAATATTTTATTTCCTTTTTGGACTGTATATTTTATAGAAATATCTAGTAATTAATCGGTTTAGTTCAGGCAAATTACCATACTCTCACATATTTCCTATTAAAATGAATTGAGCGTCAAATTGATGTGTTTTCCGGTTGTATTTTCCCAAATATTGTTTCCAATTTTAGATTATTATGTAGTTTATGGTGGTATGCATTGTTAAGTATAACATTATACAATTTCTCGAATAAAATAAAAAGTCATTAGGAATGTTCATTAGGTCTTACAAATACTCCTTTTTTAGCTACGTTAACAAAACCTTATAAAATTTAATACAAGTCTTTTATGCTGTATTTGCATAATTCATTACGTCTTAAATTTTCTTCGGTTCAATATTTATATGATATATTTCCATCATGAGGTGGCTAAAAATTCTATCAATTAGAGATACTGTTTTTTAAATATTCAGAATGCAGGTGATGATCAAACAGAAATGTGATCCATTGTAATTGAGATTTTTTATTTTATTATTTGAAAGATAAATTATTGTTTTTAATATTATTACTTATTTTATAGTTGCTCAGTCCACGGTATTGTACTAAAGAATCGTGATGACGTCACCATTCTTGGAGACCTGGAAATTAAGCTAAATCTGGATGTATGGCATCGTGGCATGCCAGAACTGCGTGATGCAGTCGTCATGGTAACACCGGATAATAAGGAAGAATTCTTTAGTGAATTAGACAAACACAGTATTGAGTATTATGTGAAAATTGACGATGTGGTTGGGTGAGTACTTTCTTAGTTGTAGTTTCTAGTTCCATACAACTATAACTGAATTTTCTTTCTATTAGCTGAATCATTATGGATAAGGAATATTACGGTTAAAGAATTGATTTATAATTCACTTAAAATACGAAGATAGGAAAAGATAACTGACTACTTATTAAATTAGTTTTATGACATTATACAATTTTTTTTCGTCGACCAAAGAGGTAGAACAATAAATACATTTAAAATTGTAACTGGCCGGTTACATTAGCGTGAAAAAAATGGCGCGGCTTATTAATTAAAAAAAAAAGAATTATAGTTTGCTCGACATTATAATATGCGTTCATACTCCAAATTTGTGTACTTTTTGCAACTATTATTTTATTAAAATTCTCTCTCATTATTGTTTTAATTCAAGTGAAATGAAACGAAATTAAAACGAACATTGAATCAATTATTTAATCAAGCATAATGCATGAATAATTATCTGATTCAGGGCACTCGAAAGTCACGAAGCCGACGTGAATGATTATAAAAGAAGGCGCAATGGGGCGGTGCCTTTTAATGACTACCCTCGTTACCAAGAGGTAAGGATTCTATTACAAGTCAGAAATATAATACAACTTTGCTAGTTAGAGAGTATTCATTGCATTTCCCATTGATTTCTTTGTTAACGATTATACAATAATATGATAAAACAGCAAAGTTTGACGTACGCATTAACGAAACGGGTTCATTTTATGAAGGCGCATTTACATTGGTCATTAGGATGCGGGTTGCGAGCGATTTCTCTATCGCATGCCATACAGCTTGCGTGCCTGCATTGGGATAGTCGTTTTCACTCGTCGTTAGGGCTTGCCTACTGGCCGCGGGAGATTCTATAACTCATGCTTTAGAGTCTGCATGACTAGTTTCATTGGTCGTTATGACGAATGCGAGGAGCCCATCATACATTAATCGATTGACTCATTGACCGGTGAATTTCATTGCAACGACCAACTTAGCATGCAATTTAGTTGTGCCTTTAAGGAAGACTATAGGGCACGCGTATGAAACTCGTACTGACAGAATATATTATTAAAGACAATCGAAACGTAGATATATCATTGCATGTTTTTTTTGTAGGGCGAATATGTTTGAATACTTGTTATTTTTCCGTTAGAGCAGGTAAACCAAGCATGAGCTTCACCATCTTAAGAAAGTGTGTCTATGAATACCCCCAAAAACAGTTTCTTTGGTCTCCTCCTAAAAGGATAAGAGAAGGATTAAAAGAGAAAGGAGAGGAATGGGATTGAAATATAAATTTTAAAACTAACTTTAAACTTAAATGCAAAATATGTATATAAAAATAATATTGTGAATTTTAAATGTATTACTTATGAATACGTTTCTTATTTTTTATCGCCCAGCGGGCAAACGAGCAGACATTACATTCTCTTGTCGAAGAGTGGAACTTGGTACAGGTATTTACCAGTCTCACACTTAGTTTTAAATAAGGAGTCAAAACATTACTTTGTATGTCTACTAAATGTGAGAAAATAAACTACTTCTTATTTTATTATTTTTGTACATCACATGCTTAAGATTTGCTCAAAAACTACACGATAAGGTTTTAATTCACTAATATATGTAATACTGGTATAAAACCTGACATTGAGTTCTCTTTGAGAGCAAGCTATCTGTTAATTTAATTTCATTAAGATCGTATCAGTAAATGTAAAGCAGCAACCAAAATATTTTGTATCTTGTTTATACGCAAGTAGAAGATTTTGAGGCATTTATATCAAAAGAACATTTCGTGAGTTTAAATCACTGAACCAATTTTGATGAAATTTTGTACAAAGATAGTTTGAAACCTGAAAAAAAACATGTTAAATTGAAAATAGGTAAAGGCACCGATTTTGTTTAGATTAAAAAAAAGTTATTTTCTACTTTAAGTGTGTGGATGTTGTGCTATTTTAGCCAAAACATTTATATTTTACTCTTTGTTTTAATTTTAAGGTTCTACCGTTTGTTTTAATTTCTTTCTCTGGGACTCTCTTATATTGGGACCAAAATAACAGCCACACATAGAAAGAAAGTATTATATTATTAATACATTTATTTTTCAGGTTGATGACTACATGGAAAGAATAGCGCGAGAATACCCAGGCATCGTGACTATAGTGAACGCCGGTAACAGCTTCGAAGGGAGGGCTATTAAATACTTGAAGGTACATTTTATGCAGTAATGCTTTTAATGGTTATAAGGGATTTTTTCTTATTTAACGATGTGGCTTAACTCGTTAGTTAAGTGGTTTTATTTTTTAATTATGGTGGAGATGAAGACAGTATAAATTTTATTAACCGACTTTAAAAAAAAGAAGGAGGTTATCAATTTGACCGTATTTTTTTATAATATCAAAGACGTTTTGATTTATACGATTATGTATTTGAAAGAAACAGATATAACAGGTAATACTGCGACATAACACCTTTAGCAATAATAGAGTGGGAGTCGAGCATTAGACGATGGGGCCAAGTTCGCATAGGTGACACTACCACTGCCCTAGTAGAAGATCGGCATGAAGCAGTATTGCATATTCGTACAATGAGCTGGGGCCCAGAGGCCTGTATTCCTCCCCCATCCTGTTTTACTCCTCTCCCAGTTTCCCATCATTATCTGTGCCTATTACAAGACGAACCGTCTCTTTAAATTTCATATTTTTAAGTACCAAAGTCATACAGAAACGTTTTTGAGACAAATGCTTCTTACATTTAGTATTTCACTTTAATAATATTATCATACATTTACTTGGTTTTAGTTCAACTTAATAGTGTGCGAATAATAAATAAATAAATTAATTAATAAACTACTCCTATTATAGATATCTTCCTCAAATTTCACCGACGTCTCCAAACCAATCTACTTCATGGACGCAGCATTACACGCCAGGGAGTGGGTGACTCCCCCCGTAGCTCTCTACTCCATACATCGCCTGGTGGAGGATCTGAGAAGCGAGGACCAGGATCTCCTTCGGGACACAGACTGGATCATCCTACCTATTGCTAACCCTGATGGATATGAATACTCCCATACTGATGTAAGTTGTCTTCTTTCTGGACTAAGGGAGTGGGTAACTCCCCCCTAGTTTTTAGCGAGGAACAGGATCTTCTGAGATACACAGCAGTCTGTAGGTAGAATGATCCATCAGGATATGAATATTCTCATACTGATGTAAGTTGTCTTCCTTGGGGACTAAGGCCATACATCGACTGAGGAGGGCTTGAGGAGCGAGGAACAGGATCAGGAGACACAGACTGGATTATCCTACCTATTGCTAACCCTGATGGCTCATACTGATGTAAGTTGTAGTCTTTGTGGACTTAGGGAGACGGTAACTCCCCCTAGCTCTCTACTCCATACATCGACTGGTGGAGGATCCTAGGAGTGAGAAACGGGATCTTCTGAGACACAGACTGGATCATCTTACGTATTGCTGGATATGAGTATTCTCTGATGTAAGTAGTCTACTTCATGGACGCAGGGTAAGGCGCGCGATAGTGTGAGAGCATTCGCAGGTAGCCCTCATTAATAATTTTAGTATATGAGACTTACTCATGCTGGCTTTACTTACTACGCAATGGTTTTTAATGTCATTGTTCTTCATTAAGTCCCGGTTATTTTTTTTACAAAGTCATACCGATGCTCGAAGAAATTAACGCTTCCTTACTCAAACATAAATAAGTTTTTTTTTGTAATTACAGGAGCGTCTCTGGCGCCGAACACGTTCCTACCGTCCAGAACTAAACGCTACTTGCTACGGCGTAGATGGTAACCGAAATTTCGACGTCAACTTCAACACAGTAGGCGTATCCTCCAACCCTTGCGACAACACGTACCCTGGACCCTACGCCTTCTCCGAACCCGAAACACAGATCATTAGAGACATCCTTCTAGAATATTCTAGTCGCATCCAGATATATATGAATATTCACAGTTATGGGAACTGGGTGTTGTATGGCTTCGGTAATGCGTCGTTGCCTTCGAATGTGGCTCAGTTACATCATGTGGGGGCTGCTATGGGGGCGGCTATAGATGCTAAGAAATTGCCTGAAGCGTTATATTATTCGGTGGGGAACAGTAATTTGCTTTTGTATGAGTCTTCGGGAAGCGCACAGGATTATGGTCAGGTAAGAAAATGGGTAAAGAAGATAAATTTTAGAGTTTTTTACAGTTATATAGAAGCGAGAAGCAGTATTGCACTGTGTTTCGTACGGTGAGTGGGTGCCCGGAGGCCTGTAATCCCATCCTATTCCACTCCCAACTTCCTATTATTAATCCTCTCCTTATTCCCCTTTTTCAAGCCGGCAAGGTATCTGCGCTTTGTGGTAGATGCTCATGGGCTGCGGTCAGTCACTTAACATCAGGTAAACCGCTTGCTCCGCTTACCTGTTATAGCTTAAAAATATTTATCAAACTGTTTTATGTTTTTATGAGGAATACAATTCCTGACCTTAGTATGAATTTTGCGTGACCTCTGGTTTAAGTATGAAAACACAATTATGTTAACAAAAATTCCCTCACCCTTAATTGAGACGCTAAAGTAATAAATACAAGGCCAAGGTCGGAAAACCTTGGAAACCTCATTTTATCCAATATTTTTCGATTGAAAAGGAATCCGATTTCTTTAGCAATTATATTAGATGCTTTTATTGGTAGAGGCTTCTCTTTCGTAGCATAATATTATATATATTACTCGTGGATAATGTCGCTTACGATTAGTGAAAGAATTTTTAAAATCGATCCAGTAGTATGAGGCTATATATACATACAAACAAACAAAGTCTTCCTCTTTATAATATTAGTGTAGATTATAAGAATTGTGAGCTTAAGATGGCTTTCACGTCATGACCGTGTATCTTTTTGCGTCATTAGAATTTTTAGCAAAAACTCACAAATGCAAAATATGATTGTATTGTAACAAAATTGAACATAAATTTGTTAATGCACTAGATTATACGAAATTATGGTTATCAATGTTCAGTACATATAAATTCCACTGACATATAACGTGATAAACTCATAATCATATCTTAATCTTTTGTGCTATGAACCGATAAATAATGACCTTTATTACCGTTACTTATAAGTGTATAATTAGGTTGAACAAAAATGTATCCTTATATTCTTTCTTTTAATTAACATTTTTTAATAAATAAATTAAAAAATATTTAATACTGAGTTGTTAAAATAGTGCTGAAAAATTTTTCCACGTATTTTTTGTAGAATAGAGTCTAGAGACATAGGTAGAAAAGAGTAAGAGTGGAACTGTAGTATTGTTATATTAGTTTAGACGTAAGCGTCCCCCTGAAGAAGTACCTCAGAAATGATCCGTAAAGTTACTCAAGTATAAAACGGGTAAATTATTACAAAAATTGAATATAGATATCGTAGAAAACCTTAGTGAATATAGATATTGCTACTGTCATAAAGAAACGTTACTACAAAAGGTTATTAAGGCAATTCTATGCCTTAATAACCTTTTGTAGTAACGTTTCTTTATGACAGTTGTTTAACTTTTTGTAGTAAGAACACTTATGTTCCAAAAGATGAAACAGGACTTAACTTATTATACTCAATACGTATATTTTCAGCTAATAGTGCCATTCTCCTACACCCTGGAGTTGCCCGGCTACAACTATCTCTTCCAAGTGCCTCCAGACTACATCGAGCAGATCAACGTGGAGACCTGGGCAGGCATCGTGGAAACTGCGCGATTGTCTTACTTATTCTATAAGGACAGAGAGTAATTTAGCAGCAAAAATGTTTTCTGAATACTTCTGATATAGATAGTACCATCCACGACGACGCGACCCACCAAATTTTGAATTTGATATATTACTATGATCGCAATACTTTGTCCTGCTTAGTCTATTTATTTAAGTGTGTGTGTGCACACATGGGTAATGATACACTCATTACCCATGTGTGCACATTTTTACTTATAAAATACATGTGTGTTACTTATAAAACTTCACACAAGCGGGAGATTGCATGATAATATACTGCGAACGATTGCAAAGAATAGTGGGGTGCGTCTTCGTGGATGAATTTATCTATAATTTTTCGGTGCTTCAAATTAAATACCTAATGCGTATATGTATTAAAAGTAAATAAATCGTTTTAAAAAATATTCTTTCATTAAAATGAGTAAACAGTCGCTTTAATACTTTGATTATTTTTCTTCCTATGACGAATCCTCTTGGATGGATTCATCATTTTTTTAATCTAGCCTTGTTGGCTAATAAGCAATTTTGTTTTAGCTTAAATTTGTCAAAATAGTTTTGGTAAGAAAATTTCCAGTGACATATTTTTTATTGTCTTATTAAATGAAAGACACTATCATATTATGTTCTTTGCACTGCACATTTTGTTAATTCATAACTACAAATACTCAAAAAGCTTAGTTCTTTTAAATCTACATACATACATTGAGTTGATTCACTATAATTTGAACTAACTACTGTATTACATTCACCCTTGTCTATTATAGTCCACTGGGCTTAGAAGTTAATACGACTGGAGATCAGAAATGGGATCGACATGGGTATAGTAAGTAGGTAATTATCTCCTCGAACTCTAACATTCTGGGCTAAGATTATTTTTAGAAAGACGTAAAAATATATTTGCTTCCAACCGAAATGGAAATCATTACTTTTTATTAAAAACACAAGCTGAACTCCGCGGTTTCACCCCCGTTTATATCCCATTCCCGTAGGATTTTCGGGATGAAAACTTGCCTATGTCATTCCTGAGGTTTCCAATCTCTACAAAATTTCATTCAAATCGGCTCTGTAGTTTCGGAGCCCATTCAATACAAACTAACAAAGAAAGAAATCTTTCCTCTTTGTAATATTATTAGTTTAGATAAATAAGGATAGATTACTGTGACAAAAATGAAATTTCTTAAGATTTAAGCATATGATTAGTAAACAAGCAAGACCTTATTAACCTCTTTATCTGACTAATTTTCTTTCCTTGGTTAAATCTTCACAACTCACACAGTGTCGCGAACAAATATTTGTATAAAACTTGTTATTTATGGTTCTCGTGGATTCCATTGAATTCCATTAAAGTGTCCCAGCATGCAAGATGTACCGATCAGAGTTTGTACAAGTTTCAGATAAATTGGCACGATCATCTGATTTAGCGGAATTTATGTGGGATACGTTTTATTTTCACGTGATGTATTTTGCGATTTTATTGCCATACTAGCTTTCCGCCCGCGGCTTCGCACGCGTGGGCTACTAATTTCTGTATTTTTTAGAGGCGCACAACAAAAGATTAAAAAATGACAGCCACAGGACCCCTGATATATGTGCAAGTCTATTTATTACCTAGTTTTTTTATTATTTTCTATGGAAATAGGTTTGACCAAAATCTCACAGTGCGCGCGCCTCTTCAAAAACATAAAATTGTAGCCCACGCGAGGCAAGCCGCGGGCGGAGAGTTAGTCATTTTTTTTAAGTTTTTGAGAATTTATTGAGTGTTTTAACGTCTTAATCCATACGTTTAGAGTATAAAAGGTATGACCGCAACTGAACCAAAATCTCTCATTGTCACGTGGTATGACATTTTCACGACTTTAGAAGAGTATATCTCAAAAAATATGTATGTTATCAAAAAACGCATTTAGAAACCTCTATTTCATTTTTAAAGACCTATCTAATGACACCTCATACAATGATGTACTCGCGAATTTATTTTTTTACCCTCCGTTTACATGTATGGAAAGCCACCCCTAAAATATTTTTTTTCAAATAAAATGTAGCCTATAAGTTGCACCTAATCATGGTCTATCAACATGTAAAATTCAATCAAAATCTGTCCAGTGGTTATTGCGTGATTGACGAACATACAAACAGATAAACAGACAAACAGACAAACAGACAAACAGACAAACAGACAAACAGACAAACAGAAAAAAAAATTTTTAACCATGGTTTTGGTATCTATAGAACATACATATTGCATACCAATTACTCTTTTTGAAAAATATTCAATGTACAGAAATGGTTCGGTTACTCTTTTATTATATGTATAGATACATTAGATTTCACAAACATGTTTTTATTTTTAACTAGTCATAATGTTGTATGTGGCCTATAAAATATAACCTATGTTATATGATATATGAAAATGTAGCTTTCGAATGGTGAAAGAATTTTTAAAATCGGTGCAGTAGTTTTTGAGCCTATTCATTACAAACAAAAAAAATTTTCCTCTTTGTAATATTAGTTTAGATTTGTGTTAGTTTACGTTTTAATAGATACAATCATTAAATATAGTGGTTAATAATATATTACACCACTGATAAATATGAATTTTTGAATGCATTTTTTAGGTTTAATAGGGTCTTTTTTGAAATGCTAATAGAGTCTCAGTCAGTTATACTCGTATATGTATATGAAACAAAACGATATTAAAAAAATATATTAAAAATCGATTATCACTTAAAAGGCATGTATAGACAGATGTCCACACATGCTTTTAGTGTAAAATTTAATTTAATCTATAAATTTAACTAAATCTCTAATTTAGTAGTAAAATTAAACTTTAAATTTACCTTTATCATTTACCAATTCAAATACGGAATAGTAATGAACAAGAAACAAAATTTCTTATTAATTAAAAATGTAGTGAAAATATGTATTTATAGATATTTTCAATCATGTTTTTATGTCCTGTAGGGCAAAGGCCTTCCTGTCCATATTCCAATCCTTCCTGTTTTGGGATAAAAAAAATAGTAAAAACATTTACATTCGCGTTTTTACGCTTCCTGTATTTTCCATAAAATAATTCAGCACCCTCGTATTACGAAAGTGAGGGTTAATCTACTTGGGGCATAAAAGTGTGGCATTTCGTATCGACATAAATAAGCCTCTGAATTAACCGCGCAATATATCTCGAGGTTAGGCCTTGGGTACACTATTTGGCACCAATAAATTTTAGTAGACATTCCGTCACATAGTTTTGTTGAATCGTTGTTATACACATATGTAGACTTTTTTGTGATTAATGTCAACCAATTTACCACCATGTGCACAATATTTCTGGAATGATTATGAAAATAATTGTTTTCTTCTTTTAAAATTCTGAATTAGGCGTGCCGTGTAAAGTAAAATAATATTTTGCCTAATTTGAGAGTGATAAAATCGATCCTCTATTAATTATCCTCAAAGTTTCTTCTTTTGCCTTCTATCATACATTTTTTTTTTAATACATAATATACAATAATATGTACTTTAATATGCGTATCGATTAACCTCAATCGAATTACAAAATAAATGAACTTGCCTAATATCAGTTTTGCCAACTT
>LQNK01002778.1:12335-39328 GCA_001586405.1 Phoebis sennae | reverse complement strand
TAATTAAAAAATTGATGCTTATAGATAACTTAATAAGTAAAACATGTTGTAACGATGACTAAATATATGTACAAATGGAGGGCCGTGAATCTGTCATAAAATGGATACCACTCAGCATATAGTTAAAGTCTGTAAGGACTTTAACGCTGATTTTCAGTGGATCCAGAAGTTCGGGTTAAAAGAAGTGACACATGTCGAAAACTAATATTAAAAATAAGTACAGAACTATGTTAACTTAAAGTGAAATAATGAAAACAATAATTAAATCTAGGTTAACTCTAATATAACTTAACTAAACCTCTTATTAAAAAAAAGAAAAAAATATAGAAGCATAGAAAATACTAGCAAAGACGCAAAAAGTAAAACATGATATTTACGTACACATTCAAAAAAAGAAAAAAATAAATAAATAAGTAAAAGTTTGGGATTAGGCATTACATTGATTTTTGTATATTTAGAAGAAATATTTTAAATTTTGTTCTAAAACTGTGTATAGAGCAGCACTCCCGCAGAGGTGGTGGTAGATCGAAAGAGGAGAGGAAAGGTGGTGGTAGTTTACGTTAATAATATATTACACCACTGATAAATGTGAATTTTGAATTCATTTTTTAGGTTTAATCGGGTCTTTTTTGAAATGCTAATAGAGTCTCAGTCAGATATATATATGTATATGAAACAAAACGATATTAAAAAAATATATTAAAAATCGATTATCACTTAAAAGGCATGTATAGACTGATGTCCACACATGCTTTTAGTGTAAAATTCAACTTAATCTCTAATTAGTAGTAAAATTAAACTTAAAATTTACGTTTATCATTTACCAATTCAAATACGGAATAGTAATGAACAAGAAACAAAATTTCTTATTAATTAAAAATGTAGTGAAAATATGTATTTATAGATATTTTCAATCATGTTTTTATGTCCCACTGCAGGGCAAAGGCCTTCCTTCCAATCCTTCCTGTTTTGGGATATAAAAAAATTGTAAAAACATTGACATTCGCGTTTTTACGCTTCCTGTATTTTCCATAAAATAATTCAGCACCCTCGTATTACGAAAGTGAGGGTTAATCTAGTTGGAGCATAAAAGTGTGGTACTTCGTATCGACATAAATAAGCCTCTGAATTAACCGCGCAATATATCTCGAGGTTAGGCCTTGGGTACACAATTTGGCACCAATAAATTTTAGTAGACATTCCGTCACATAGTTTTTGTTGAATAAGATACATATATCTAGACTTTTTTGTGATTAATGTCAACCAATTTACCACCTGGTATACGATATTTCTGGAATGATTATAAAAAAAAATGTTTGCAGAATTCTGAATTAGTCGTGCCGTGTTAATTAAAATAATATTTTGTTTAATTTGAGAGTGATAAAATCGATCCTCTATTAATTATCCTCAAAGCTTCTTCTTTTCTTCCTCTTTTGCCTTCTATCATATATTTTATTACAAAATACATAATATACAATAATATATATACATTCATACGCGCATCGGTTATCCTCAATCGAATTACAAAATAAATTAACTTGCCTAATATCAGTTTTGCCAACTTTTATCAGGCATCCTGTGATGTGACAGTCTTAGTGTAAATATGTACTCGAAAATCTATGACTACTTTCATATATTATTTTATTATCGGTTATTAGGAAAGAAATAAATTTAGAATTTACTTTTCAGCTTCTTATCGAACTTTTCTTTCATACGCTATAAAAATACTCTAAAATCATGTGACTTAAATAATATGCAAAAATTCCTACTCAATAAGCATCTGCCCTTATTTATATGCGAATCGGTTAACCCCGATCGACTTACCGGTAATATGCCGCTAAATTGACTTTACCAAGGAGTTGCTAACCTTTATTGGGTTCCAGGTGACGTGCTAAAATTACTATGAAAATATATGCAGCTAAGAAAACCTATGTAGGTAATATTTTACTTTTTCTAAACGAGTTGCTAACTTTTATTGGGTACCAGATGATGTGCTAAAATTACTATGAAAATATATGCAGCTAAGATAACTTATGTAGGTAATATTTTACTTTTTTTAACGAGTTGCTAACCTTTTTTGGGTACCAGGTGACGTGCTAAAATTACTACAAAAATAAGCGCAGCTAAGAAAACTTATGTAGGTAATATTTTTTAGTTTTTCTTAACAAGTTGATAACCTTTATTGTGTATCAGGTGATATGCTAAAACTACTATGAAAATAAATGCAACTAAGAAAACCTATGTAGGTAGTATTTTACTTTACCCGTAACGCTAAATGACAGGGCGATATAAGTTTGATTTATCTTTTGTAAAATATGTTTGTATGTATGTATAATTAAATGGATGTCGTTGGATATTAAATTGGAGGTGTTTAAAAAGGAAATTGGGTTGTATAAATAGTAGATGACGTACGTTTCTAAAATTACGAACACAGTACCCTCCTGTCGCAGTCGGTTAAAATGTCATATAAATACACATCATTAATATCACCAATCTGTTCTGTATATGTATATTGTCATCAATGTTTCTTCGTGGTGTTGTTCTTTTGTGTATTGTGCAAGGATTAAATGTCTTATCTATCTTATCTATCATATCGCCTCTTCTTCGAAAATCCACTGAATACAACATTTTATAGACCAGGCGTGTGAAGCCGCAAGCTGAAAGCTATCGATAGTTACGAAATTATCAGGTACACTACAATATTGAAAATTCAAGATTACTACGATAAGATAAAACCGAAAAAATATTTCGAACTACAGAGTATTTATGTGGATACAACTAAACACCATAGACGATTTTAATAAATATTTTTGTAACACACACACAATAAACTTACGATTTTTCTTAATACATATTTATTGTTATAACACACATAGACATAGTTTACCGACACGATATTTCCGGCTAAATGGGAACAGTCTGAGAGTGAATGTCATCCGTTTGAGACAAGCGTCTGTCTGTGTGCGTGCATCGGTATAAAAGTGAAGTATATACACGTAGTTGACTTCTACATCTAGGTATCAATTTGTGATACAAGACTGATACAATTTTAAGCTAAAGACAAGTTATGATTTTTTTTATGGCAGTGCAGGCAAAGGAGCAAGTGGGTCACCTGATGTTAAGTGATCATTGCCACCGACGAACACCTGAAACACCGGGAGTATCACAGGTGCTTTGCCGGTCTTTGATGGAAAAAAATGTTATTTACGCTGCCGTAATATAAAAATATCATTTTTTGCGCTTCAATACATCCAAGCGTTTGCATATATAAATTCCATTTTGAGAACTTAAGCCAATTTAAAGAAACGGAAGTATTTTAACCCTACTTGAGTCTGAAACGGTCAATTATAGCTCGTATGTACATATAGCAGAGATTACCACGTAGCGTAGGCCAGTATAATTATGAAGATAACCTATCTCTTAATCTCAATAGTAGTCAAAATACACTACAATATTGATAGATTACTATGATTAGATAAAAACGATAAATTATTCGCCACAGAGTACTTGTATGGATACACCCGGACAGGATGGAGTTTCGATTTTTATTAATATTTTTTGTGGTTGTGCACACATGTTTGTGTAAACATGAAGAATATATTGGGTGAGATTTTTATTTTAACTTATTTTATTTACGCAAATTGAGAAACCCAAAGAGAATAAAATAAATTCATTTCAAATTCAAATTCAAAACATAATTTTTAATATTTATGGCATTTACTGGATGTAAAAGAGGATTATTACTACTATAACAAATGTATACCTTGTAACAAATTTTACAATAATAGTAGAATAGCCTAAATAATACATACAGTCTTTGCACGAAAATGTTACAAAGACAGCGTCCCCATTCTCTTTTGATAAATGTCGACATTTTCCGTTCATTCTGCGAGACACAGCTTTCTATCATGACGAAATTTTGTTTGTGCAAAATTTAAAGAGTATCGTCGATATGTACAGTACAGATTACATTTCAAATGGTCCCCTGCACAAACAAAGGTTATCCTAAACTGCGAAACATGCACACACATTTGCTCTTTGAAAATGCATGATTTTTACTTTCATTGAGTATAGAATTTGTAACAGGCTTTTCTGCTCACGTAAAAAAGCAAACACTGTTGTAACAATGTAAATGCGCCAATTCAAGAGCGACAGATATCTATATTTTGTATATTAGATATGTACGAATCTTCTATTGGACAAAATATAGTGTCACTTGCTCTTTTTTGTTTCATAATGATGAAAATAAAACGTACGGTCCTTCATTATTTTATGTATTTTTCTCAATAGGGGTTCAATCTAAGAATTTTATGGGGCAATAGAACAACTTAATTGCTTCTATAAAATAATATTGCTTCTATATTGATAAGAGTTACCAATTTAACTTTAAAAATATAATTACGAGGTATTACGATACTTTAAGTAAAAGTATTACTGTACAAAAAATATTATGATATTCTATACTAAAACAGCGAAAAACTGAAAAAATACGCAAAAACGCTGTCCAAGGCCGACACAGTTAATATAATACTATACTAGGCCATGTTAATCTACAGACTGTCTATGCATTTACCAGAAAAGTCAAACAATAATAACAGGACTATTACTAATTTATCTGAAAAAGAAATGAGCCCAAGAATTAAACAAAACCCAAGAAAGTTGTTGTTTGAAATGTTTATTGACATAATTATAAGTACAAAATATTTGGCTAATCTTAAGTTTGTAATTTAAATTTATTTTCGGGAAAATGGATTTGAATTAACTATATCGTGGACAGGAAAATGTTATCGAATTAATTTATCGAATTAAAAGAATATTTTGTTGTGCATTTCTTGATGTCTGGGTGTACAATACGATCAATGTTTTTCTCCACTGTAGGCTTAACAACTTACGTAAACTTTGAAGTTATGTATCTAAGGAAAATTGTATGAAAAATATATCTAATGATACATTTTTATTGTATGGAGCGCGGTCTCAGAGTTGAGATGGACCGGCGAGTGTATGTTTGTATGTAATATTAGCCGATCCGCGCGGCTTCATCCCCCTAACATAATGTTAGATGTATTAAATATATGTTAAAAAATAATTAGTGATCAACGATAATATGTATATTTTCCCTTCAATTTTCCTGTTCACGATAAAGATCACAAGGACATATACCCACAATATGAGTTATGATATATTACACTTAGAAAAATGGAAACATTTTTTCACTTCACATACCATACGCAAAAAAAACGTAAAAAAGAAAACATCAACCCAAAAAGTAATTGTCACAATTACTTCAAAAACCCAAGAAATAGATACATAATAACAGAGACGACAAAATTTAAAACATATTATTACTTCACAACAAATAAATATATAAGTATGTCAGCGAAATGAAAGGAAAGCCCGTTCAGCTTGTGCTGAAATGTTAACAGCCATCGCAGCGCTGATTATCAGTGGACCGCAGAAAAAAATACATTCTTATTATACTTTAACTTGCGTCCGCCATACCAATTGATGGGTTAGAAACGTGTGTCGGGGGCCCGGAGGCCTGTATTTTTTCCCATCATTCCCATTCAATTTCCCATCATTAACTCGCTTCCTATTTCAAGCGGGCAAGGCATCTGCGACACTTTGATGTTGTGGATTGATATTGGGCTGCGGTACTAAAAGTATTCAATAGTATGTAAAGTTGTGGTAACGATGGGCCCGCTAAAGCATGCCACGCAGAACCCCAAGGCGATTTACAATCTATTGAGTACAAAAATATATAAATACTTCGCAAAGCATTTCTAACTGAGAAATTTGCAATTGCAGGAAAATTTACTAATTCAAACAATTCGCAAAGTATTCAAAGTACAAATTGACTGACAAAATCAGTTTGTCTGCCGAAGTTCTATATAACTTTTGAGTTAATTTCACACCTCTTTGGATTGTTCAATCTGTAATTATTGTTTGAATGTACTTTTTTATTTCGATGATGTTTATTTTGATTTTGTTGCTGCAATGAACAAATAGAAAAAAAAGTATACTAAAATAGCAAGAATTCTCCGATTGTAAGAGAGAATTAGACTTTTTAGATTAATTAGCCTTAGATGACGATATGTTTGTTTAATTATCTTAGTTTAGTAAAATATGCGATGTTGTATTTGATAATTAAAAATTAAATAAAATATACATAGAATAAGATGACCTTTTCTATGTCGTGTTTGTTAATTATTGTTATAATATGTTTGACTTAAAGATTGAATATATAAGGAATTTTAAGCTGACATCTTAATTATAATGTATAATTTATTAAAATATGGATTAATGTTATCTGAATTAAACAGGCCATGCCAGGCCCTACAGGCTTTAGTAGGCCTGTGACGGCCCGTACTGAGCATTTCCACCACAAGTACTATAGTTCCTATGACCTGTCGGTCCTGTGTGTGAAAGTAGGTCGTGAGAACCCATCTTAATAGTTTTACGCACAGTACTAAAGTCACTATCATACAGTTATAATTCACATAATGAGTAACTAAATACCCAACAGACGTTGCCTTCCTTTGGCTTCTAACACGTCTCCACACGGGTAAAAAATAACTTTGACAACCGTCTGTTAAAGTTTATATTATCAAAGCATCTAATTTTTTTGCGAAAATTTCTTATATATTTTTCAGAAAATAACATACACGTCAAATAAAACGAATTAGCGGAATATGTTCAGCCACGTGTATTACCGTAACCAAGGAAAATAGGGATTTTCATTTTTATAGAGATATATAGATTATGTGAAGTTCTTATTTTTCCCACTCCGATATGCCGCAAATGTTAAATCCGTTGCTCAGATCAATTCTTATTTAGTGTGTGCCTGCCAAAATAAGGTATTTTTTCAAGTCTCTTGGGGATCAAACTAGGACCTCTCAGTTGTAACGCATTAGCGTAACCACTGAACCAACAAGGCTGCCCGATTCCTATAAAAATAAAATTAGTCGTAAAACGACTACAATACGGATACCTTACGGATAGTACAATACCCTACTAGGCGTAAGTCTTATGCCTATAAAATAATATAATAAACGTGGCATTAACATATACATAAAAACTAGAAAACTGATGGACATACATACTTTTTGAATACATACATACTATAGATAAATTAACACCTAAACAGTAGAAAATTACAATGTACATCATAATTTACTACTCTTGGGGATCGAACCCACACCCTCCGTCGCTATAGACCATTGCTGTATCCATTGCGCCAATCGGTAAATAATACTTCAACTGTCCTTTTTCAGTTCCACCGTCCACGGCGTGGTCCTCCGCAGCCAGGAGGACATTGTGTTTGTTAAAGAACTCGAAGGTGAATTGGGGCTCGACTTGTGGAGAGCTGGCATGCCTGGAGCGAGAGATGCGTACATCATGGTCAGTCCGCAGAACAAGGAGAGGTTCCTTGCGAGCTTGGATGCGCGAGACATACAGCATTATGTATATGAAAATGATGTTGTGAGGTAATTATTAAGTTTCGTCTGTTCCGATAGATTTCCTTATAATGTATGCTGATATTACGTATAAAAGCTTGCTTCTTTGGTTAAACGCACCAATCTTCGAACATAGCGTGGATTTCAAAGATGCTTTTCTATACTAATATTATAAAGCTGAAGAGTTTGTTTGAACGCGCTAATCTCAGGAAGGTCCGATTCGAAAAATTTTTTTAGTGTTAAATAGCCTATTTATCGAGGAAGGCTATAAGGTATATATCTTACTAATATTCCTACGGGAGCGAAGCCCTGGGGCACAGCTAATGTTAAATATATAGCCTATGTTACTCGTGGATAATGTATCTTTCGAATGGTGAAAGAATTTTTAAAATCGGTCAGAAGTTTTTGAGCCTATTTATTATAACCTACAGAATATACATGTATCTTTCGAATGGTGAAAGCATTTTTAAAATCGGTCAGATGTTTTTGAGCCAAATAAACAAACAAAGTTTTCTCCTTTATTATATTAGTGTAGTAGCAAATATTATGTTAACCTTGTAAACCCAATTAAACCGTCGTTTCATCGTTTATCTAAGATTTTAAAGTAGATTAAAATAATTAGGTTTAATCAAATTTTGTGTTACTAATTTATTAAAATATGTTCATTTATAATTTGTTCCTTTACTAAACATAATTTGCTTTACCATTATTGGGCTATATATTTTAAATATCACAGTCAATACAATTCATTCCACTCGAACAAAGCTTGTTAAAATGACTTGCAATAAAGAAGTAAATGTAAAGGGAAGTCAAAATAAACAGTTTTAAGAAATAATGAATCGCTTCTATATAGTTACCATTCCCTTGGGTCCGTGTTTAAGAACCGTTTTAATATTTATTTGAAGTCAAATATATTGGTTGTACGTTTGGTATAATAAACTTTGTTTAGGTTACCTCGTTTTGATGTGAATTCTGATTTGTATCGAAAGTTTTGGTGGTAATGAATGAATGAATAAATAAATTTTATAGCTCTTTCATTCGCAGCGTACATTTCTTTTATGAAGTTAAATGAAAAGTATGTTGTACTCTGTTCTAAATTCGAAACAAAGGACGATCATTAAAGATTCAACAAATTTGCGGTTGCAAGAAAATTTCGTAAGTCCTGAAAATCTCAAAATGAGGCCCTTTCAATAAATATACCAAAAATTTTTACACGAAAATCTTCAGCTACAAAGCACAGTAATTAAAGTGATCACCCTGTATCACTAAGCACGTTATACCATAAAAGGAGTTAGTCGCACCCTTTTATAGCTCTTTGATTCGACGCTTACATTAGCTTTACGAGGTAAATGCCGATGGAAGGATACCATCGGTTTTTTTAATAATTTTAATCAGTTGTTTTATGCTATTAAATATAAAATATTTATTTGTTTATTTATTTTTTAGGTTTGTCAACGTTTGTAAACGTAAAAAAGACCCATTTACTATTATTAATATGAATTTATGCTACTAAAACTTACTGACAAACACAACATACACATTATACAAAAAAAATATTTAAAAATATATATATTTGAAGATAGTTTCTGCATTAGATTTTATTTGTCTGTCCTAAAAGCTTTCGAAATTATTCTAACCAAAACTCTCATGCGGAAAGCTCCAGTATTAATTAAGGAACAGAGTAATTAAAGTGTTCACCCTGTATAAGCGTTATCTGCGCTACGGAGGACCATAAACAAGCGTTAGTCGCACCCTGTTTATGGCTCTTTCATTCGCAGCTTACATTAGCTTTACGAGTTCAATGCTGATGGAAGGATATTGTTGTTGACAATCCTGAAAGAATAATAATATTGTAATAAACTAATAGAGGCTCTATGTAAAATTATGTCGAATGTAATAGAAATGTACTGTGACTCTACACAACTGGCCAATTATAGAACTAGTCAATTAACAACAAATCCCAGCTAGTCATAACGACTATAAGCAAAGTGAGCGCTGGGTCGTGACGTCAATAAGATGTCCGAGCGCCATATGCAATCATTATAAATTAAAAAAAATATATTCGTAGATTGTTTATGCATTAGAAATTTTATTTGCCTGTCCTAAAAGCCGTCGAAACTCATTCTTAGCTATAACTAAAAATCTCATGCGGAAAGCTTGAGTATTAATTAAGGAACAGAGTAATTAAAGTGTTCACCCTGTATAAGCACGTTATCTGCGCGACGGAGGACCATAAACAAGCGTTAGTCGCACCCTGTTTATGGCTCTTTCATTCGCAGCTTACATTAGCTTTACGAGCCAAATGCTGATGGAAGGATATTGTTATTCACAATCCTGGAAGAATAATAATATTGTAATAAACTAATAAAGGTCTATGTAAAATTATGTCGAATGTAATAGATATGTACTGTAACACTGGCTAATAATAGAACTAGTCAGTTAAAAAAAGTCACAATGTGCATTAGCAAAGTGAGTGGTAGGTCGTGACGTCAATAAGACGTTCGAGCACAAGATGCAATAATTGTAAATTAAAAAAAATATATATTATATGATTTTTTCTTCATTAGAAATTATATTTGCCTGTCCTAATAGCTTTCGAAAATTATTCTTAACTAAAATAATCTAAAATCTCATGTAGCATTAATTAAGGAACAGAGTAATTAAAGTGTTCACCCTGTATAAACACGTTATCTGCGCTACGGAGGACCATAAACAAGCGTTAGTCGCACCCTGTTTATGGCTCTTTCATTCGCAGCTTACATTAGCTTTACGAGCCAAATGCTGATGG
The DNA here is from genome assembly GCA_001586405.1 of Phoebis sennae. NCBI lineage: Eukaryota > Metazoa > Arthropoda > Insecta > Lepidoptera > Pieridae > Phoebis > Phoebis sennae. The sequence goes on along the minus strand of LQNK01002778.1, from coordinate 29,086 downwards.
AAGGATATTGTTAGTGACAATCCTGGAAGAATAATAATATTGTAATAAACTAATAGTGGTCTATGTAAAATTATTTCGAATAGAAATGTACTATGATTCTATACAACTGGCCAATTATAGAACTAGTCAGTTAACAACAAATCATAGCTAGGCATAACGACTATTAGCAACGTGAGGGTAGATGGCTCGTGACGTCAATAAGACACCAGGCGCAATCATTATAAATTAAAAGAAATATATATTTGTAGATTGTTTATGCATTAGAAATTTTATTTGCCTGTCCTAAGCTTTCGAAAATTATCCTTAACTAAAATAATCAAAAATCTCATGAAGTATTAATTAAGAAACAGAATAATTAAAGTGCTTTTACGACTTAAATGCTGATGGAAGGATATTGTTTTGATTTTTCTGTATAACAATCCTGGAATAATAATAATAATATTGTAATAAACTAGTAGAGCCTGCTTGGAGACTGAAGAAACAGCTGCTCACGTCGTACTTGAATGTCCCGATGGCTAATTACAGAGAGAAATATCTGGGTGAGCTAGGATCACTCCCTGAGGCCTTCACCAACCTTGGAAGATTGGTGGGCTTCATGGAGGAACTGGGGTGGTTCAATTAGTTATCATCTCCCTTCACGCAAAATAGGCGCTCGACGTCGATTTGCGGAGACCTACTCGCATTTATTACTAAACTAGTAGAGGCTCTATGTAAAATTATGTCGTATGTAATATAAAAGTACTGTGATTCTACATTGTGTACAGTACATTTTTTTTAGATATTCTACAGACATCTAGGCAGTACAAAATTACAATGTTCATCACATCGTAATTTTCTACTCGTGGGCATCGAACCTGCACCCTTCGTCGCCATAGACTAGTGCCTCATCCACTGCGCCAATCTGGTCATCAAATAAAGTCATTTAAACCTATTTCCAGAGCCCTTGATGACTTCGAATCTACATTTAATGAATGGAAAATGAGACGCAACAACGACGCGATTTATAATACCTACCCAAGATATGCAGAGGTATGACTTCACCATACAATTAAATAAACGTTGCACTGGCATTTCCAAAAGGAAATAATGTAGTTGACTCAGTTGATAATAAAAGTTTATAGTTTTTGATATGCAGTTTTTATGTTGTTTGTGTTTTTATAGAGCATTATTTTACGCAAATTATAGATTTAAAAAAATCAAAATTTAATTACATTCTTTTCATTAAGAATATAATTTAAGACATATTTTCAAGACACTCCCTCCAAAATATTGTTTTCTCATGTTAGTATTTGGAGAAATTTGTAAGTCCTTTGATATTTGTGAAGGGAAGTGTTATAGTCAGCACATTTTGTAGGAAAAGGGATATTTCATACTACATTGCAATAGCTTAAAAATTTCTCCAATTTTTTTTAAGATATTAAGCGACATAATATTACGAAAAGATTATTTTCATGAATTTATTTTCAGATCGAAGCATACCTAGACAGATTGGGCCGTGATTACCCAAATATTGTGACTGTGGTGAATGCAGGCAACAGCTTCGATGGCCGCCCCATTAAATATGTTAAGGTATTAATGGATATTATGTTAATTACGTTGACTTACATAATGCGAAAGTTATGTTCCATCTATCTGTTAATACAGGAGACAAAGACATTATTTTTAATTACTTTTATCTTAAAATATTCCTTTTTCTGTTTATTTTGGTGCCTGCATCCTAAAGGTTGTCTGGTAGAAATTGCTTTAGGCAATAAGACCGCCTTTTGCACATTTATACATAAGGATATTTATGAAAATTTATTTTTAAGTTGTATAGTGTAAGTAAGGATGTAAATAAATAAATAGTAAACGTCTTTTATATGCACATAACTCATAAGGTAGGACTGACAGAGGATTAACCTTCGGGTTTGATACATGTATTTTCCTGTGTAAAAAATTACAAAAAATACTACTTTATTTACAACGTATGCAATCAGCTTATCACAGTGATAGAATTACTTCGGGTTTGATACATGTATGTATGTCGGTGTAAAAATTGCAAGAAAATACTACTTTATTGACAACGTAATCACAGCTATAGAATCATCTGTATCAAATTCTTAATAAAAAAATCTGATTTCGACCACAAACTTCGAAGACACCAAACCATATTTCGTAAAACACAAATGAAGAGATATAAAGAAAGTTGTGACTTAGTTTTCAATTCCATTTCCATCAAACTCTCAATAGATATCCATTAGATTCCACGCTTGTAGAATAATATCACATCGAATATATTTCAGATTTCGACCACAAACTTCGAAACACCAAACCATATTTCGTAAAACACAAATGAAGAGATATAAAGAAACTTGTGACTTAGTTTTCAATTCCATTTCCAACATACTCACAATATATATCCATTAGATTCCACGCTTGTAGAATAACATTACATCGAATATATTTCAGATTTCGACCACAAACTTCGAATACACCAAACCATATTTCGTAAAACACAAATGATAGATACTAAAGAAACTTGTGACTAAGTTTTCAATTCCATTTCCAACATACTCACAATAGATATCCATTAGATTCCACGCTTGTAGAATAACATCACATCGAATGTATTTCAGATTTCGACCACAAACTTCGAATACACCAAACCATATTTCGTAAAACACAAATGATAGATACTAAAGAAACTTGTGACTAAGTTTTCAATTCCATTTCCAACATACTCACAATATATATCCATTAGATTCCACGCTTGTAGAATAACATCACATCGAATGTATTTCAGATTTCGGCCACAAACTTCGAAGATACCAAACCATATTTCGTAAAACACAAATGAAGAGATATAAAGAAACTTGTGACTTAGTTTTCAATTCCATTTCCAACATACTCAAACAGATATCCATTAGATTCCACGCTCGTAGAATAACATCACATCGAATATATTTCAGATTTCGACCACAAACTTCGAAGACACCAAACCATATTTCGTAAAACACAAATGATAGATACTAAAGAAACTTGTGACTTAGTTTTCAATTCCATTTCCAACATACAATACATATCCATTAGATTCCACGCTTGTAGAATAACATCACATCGAATATATTTCAGATTTCGACCACAAACTTCGAGGATGAATCCAAACCGATATATTTCATGGACGCAGCGATGCACTCTAGAGAATGGGTGACACCACCCGTCGCGTTGTACACTATCCATCGCTTAGTTGAAGACCTGCGGGATGAAGATAAAGATCTTTTGGAGAATATTGACTGGGTTATACTCCCCGTTTTTAACCCAGATGGATATGAATTCTCGCATACAGATGTAAGTCACTGTTATATTGTGAAGATCTTCCAGGGTATCTGGTTAAAAGTTGAGTTTATAGTAAAAACCTCAGTGTTAAAATTACTTTTTTTTATTCACAAATTGGAACTGATACTTACTAGCTCTAAAAATTTTGGAGTAATTCCCAAATCAGTAATTTAGGAATTACTGGCACATCATGCATTGTGATACTACTTAGTAATTAACGTAACGTAATTAACATAACTAGTGGCTCGCCCCGAGCTGGACCTCGCGTTGTAATGTTTATATTAATCGAGACCTTACATTTGATGTTACACCAAAGCCAGACTTCACATAAGCGAACGTCATTGATGTTGGATGGCGGATACATCGTCAGACGTAAATTATCTACTACGGCTGTACTACTGTGGCTTATTACTACGTCTTCATGTCCGTGGACACCATCCGCAGATGACGTGCAAAACAACAACTGATAAAAATTAAAAGTAATCTGTATAATTTTTTTTGTTGAATTTTAAAGAAAAAAGATGAAGCACTGTAACGTATCCGAACCTAAGGCAGTATTTGACTATTGAAAAATTAAAAATGCATTGCAAGTCTGAAGTCAGTATTGCCCAGTTCCTATAATAATAAAACGAGTCGTTTTACTTACAGACAATACAATATCCTACTAAACGTAAGTCAAAAGCGTTTCTATAATAAACGTGACGTTAACACGACTTCCTAAACTTGGTTCTGATTGGTTGATTAGAACCGCCCGTTATGAAAATTTATAACCATTCGTTTGAGTTATATTATAACCAGCGTTGCCAATGCCTTTACTCGAAATTACCCGAAAATCAAAGTTAAATTCCCCAAATTGGGGCAAAAATATGGTCCAAAATATTAAATTCCCCGCAAGATTCCCCACAAACAAAAATCAAGTATTTCTTACATTATTTCTTATATATACCTAAAAAACGGCACAATAATGTGCGGATGAGCTTTTTTTTTTTTGACCGTGACCGGATTTTGGAAATCTCTAATACCTATAAAAGTACACGAAACTTTAAATGAATTTTTTTTAGGGAAAATCAATCATTCATAACCATTGAAAATACTAAGATTTAACCAAATTATCAGTATTTTCAATGGATATGAAGGATATGACCAGCGTTGCCAATGCCTTTACTCGAAATTACCCGAAAATCAAAGTTAAATTCCCCAAATTGGGGCAAAAATATGGTCCAAAATATTAAATTCCCCGCAAGATTCCCCACAAACAAAAATCAAGTATTTGTTACATTATTTCTTATATATACCTAAAAAACGACACAAAAATGTGCGGATGAGCTTTTTTTTTTTTTTTGACCGTGACCGGATTTTGGAAATCTCTAATGACGTTTTCTCAGATGACGGCACAATCAACGCCGATATATCACATAGGTGCATGTCTGGTTGGAATAAATGGCGCGAAGTAACGGGAGTGTTATGTGATCCTAAAATGCCTATAAGAACCAAAGGCAAAGTCTACAAAACTGTTATACGACCAGTCCTTTTGTACGCAAGTGAAACGTGGCCTACGAAAAAGATGCATGAGCAAAAACTTCATGCAAATGAGATGCGTATGCTACGCTGGGCAGGCAGAGTCACCCTTATGGATAAAGTCCGCAATGAATATGTGCGGGGCAGTTTTAAAGTAGCGCCAATCACTGAGAAACTTTCAGAGTCCAGATTGAGGTGGTACGGACATGTTGTGCGTAAACCCAATAATCACGTAATAAAAAAGTGCCTTTCCATGGCTACTCAAAGGAGAGGGAGAGGCAGGCCGCAGACGACTTGGATGTCAAATATCCAGAGAGACATGAAGGTCTGTCGATATAAGGTCTGTCGAGTGACGATGCCTATCAGCGAAGCAGATGGCGCCTCAAGATTAGGAAAGCCGACCCCGTATGACGGGAAGAGGCGAGGACAAAGAAGAAAGAAGAAGAAGAATCATTCATATCCATTGAAAATACTAAGATTTAACCAAATTATCAGTATTTTCAATGGATATGAAGGATATGACTAAATCCCCACAATTCCCCACACAGAACCATTCCCCAATCGATGCCGCAAATCGGGGAATTCCTCACACATTGGCAACGCTGATTATAACGTTCCGTCGTATAAGAGAAGAACGACCATTCGTTGACTATTGTTAAAAAAATACAATTCTTATTAAAGGAATTTAAAATAATATCTATAGCGCGATTCAGAAGCCTTGTAGCGCCATCTGTATTTTTCAAATATCACGTTGAGGATGGTTTGTTCTTTATAATATATTAAACGCGGTTTTTTATACTCTTATTTTTTCGTGGCATAGTAAACATCGTCGTTAAATATAAAAATAAAATAATACAACTATTATCTTTTTGAGAAAGAAACAATGAACAGTTACGTAAATCGAACCGTTACTTATCGGAAAGCAATTCAATTCAATATTCATTAATTAATGGATGTTATAAAATTTACAATTTTTTTATAAATACTTTAATAAAAATAAAAATTCTTTAAAAAAATATTTGGAAATAAATTCATTTTTGAGGGGCCACCTGGAGCTATTACGTTGGTGTTTTATTCAATCGTTATAATAATATGCGTTGCTTCCACTAGATGGCGGAGGAACTAAGGAACCTTAGTGTATGAGTAATTTGTAATTGTGTTACTTTTAAAATTATCACATAAAAAGTATTCCTAATGTTTAAATACAATATTTATAAGTTATCATACGTTTACTTTTATGAAATTCGTATTTTATTGAGTATTATCGATGTTTGAAGAAAGAATGATTCATAATAATGAACTGTCAATGTGACAATAGATGGCGTTGAATAAAATTATTTTTTTTCTTATTTTACTTTTGTTTTGAAAACGGCTTATATTAAAAATAATTTAATACATTTTATGTTATGTACAAATATTGACCTTTCATTTGATACCACACTCGGGTATATTCATATTTTACTCGCTTTTTGACCCCCCCTATCTTCGCAACCCCCATACCAATTTTTCTCATCTTCAAACTCAAGATTTCTTTTTATCTATAGTATTTGCTTACAAAATTTTATCAAGAACGGATAAAAAATATACCCGATATCGTCCGACAAACATTTAACTGTTTATCCCCCCCTATCTTCTTTACCCCCCCACCGATTACGCTCATCTTCGAACTCGAAATTTTCTTTTGTCTAAACTATACGCCTATGAAATTTTATCAAGATCGGATAAACGATACTCAAGTTATCGTCGGACAAAGTTTTTCATACTTACATACAAACATACAACGCCCGGCCATCTCGACTCTGAGACCTCGCTTCGCTCGGTCAATTAATTACATTTTAGTCCTGTGATTTTTCGCTAATATTTGACAGTATATTAAAACTTCACTTAGTTTATTTTATACATATTCTACGGATGTTAACATTCATTATAAATGAATTTTCATAAATTAACCAGCTTATTCCGATACGATTTTGTTTTAGTTCAAATTGCATCGATTGTTTTTCGAAATATTGATACAAAAATAATGACGCAGCAATTCTCATATTCAAAGCTTTCTTCGTTTTTAGAACCGTATGTGGCGTCGCAGCCGTTCCTTTAACGCAGAAATCAGCACCAGATGTTATGGCGCTGACCTGAACAGGAACTTTGACATTTTCTTCGGCACCTTCAGCGTCTCCAGTGATCCTTGCTCCGACACGTGGCCTGGGCCATACGCTTTCTCCGAAGTGGAGAGCCAGCACGTCCGCGACATGATGTACTTGTATCTGAACCGTACACAAATTTATATGAACATGCATAGCTATGGTAACTTCCTTCTGTATGGCTTTGACAATTTTACATTGCCTCATAATGTTGCGCAATTACACCATGTGGCTGCGGCTATGGGAGCGCAAATAGATGCAAGAAAGATGGCGGATGCTCCCTATTACTTGGTGGGAAACAGTAATTATGTGCTCTATGGCGCTTCGGGAACGTCTCAGGATTATGCTCAGGTAATATCTTTTGCTAATAGATAATTTATGTAAACATTTTGATTGTAATACGACAAATTGTAGTTAATTCAATTGGATAAGTTAAAATGTTTTATTAAAAGAAAAATACAAACTTAGATTTTTCTCTACACTATCCTTAACATCTATAAAATAAATTTGCTTTCTCTGACAAACGCAACTCCAAATGCATCTTTTCAACGGACTAACACTTTTAAATGAAATGCAAATAAATTGACAAGCGAAATAACATTTTTCTTTCGATACAATTCTTTACTTATGTTGAATTTTGTTTCCTTCTACACAATTAATCGACCATGGTTCATAAAATAGCTCAACCTTACCAACCCATCAGAAAATTTTGATTTTTTATTCAACAATTAAAATCATTCTAAAAATGAGTCGGCTGGTTTGATATGACTTGCGAATTTTTCTTTATTATCTTATAAAATTAATCAACTAGTTTAAGCCAATAAATTCAAAACACGTCATATTAATCTTAGCGATAAAACAATAGAAAAAGTTATTGAAAATTTTGGTTACCTAATAATAAAACTTTTATATCTTACGCAACGTTTCGAGCACTTTACAGCGAGCGTGGTCACAGGCCCGAAAAGTACGCTCGTTGTAAAGTGTTCGAAGCGTTGTTATAATAATGTACAACGAACTACGTTTACAATCCCTTATTCCTTACATTTCCATTCAATATGGAAAATACTCGCATTAAAATTAATATTAGTGGTACAAGAAAAAATATATTAAATAAAATACTTTTTATAGGATTTTAAACGCGGTTTATTAGACATTATTAACCTGTCGTTCCGAGCACTTTACAGCGAGCGTGGTCAAACTAATTTTATTTTTTCAGGAAATCGGCATCCCATTCTCCATAACTCTCGAGCTGCCGGACTTCGACCGCTACGGGTTCCTCGTGCCCCCGGAGTACATCGGACAAATAAACACGGAAACGTACGCTGGTATCGCAGAGAGTGCACGAATCGCGTATTTGTTCTACCAAGATAGATTATAAGATAACCAACTGATGTAGTAACTATGCCTGTGTATACTGCGTATCAAGACATTCCGCTGTATAATAAACATACATTTTACACAATTATGATTTGACAGTAATCATAGTTTGACAACATAAATTCAAATTAAGATTGTTTCAATCAATTATAGATAAATTCAACCGAAGACGCGGCCCACCATTCTTCTCAATCGTTGACAATCAATCAAGCTTTCGCTAGTGTGAAATTTTATACGTAGACACTCATTACCCATCTACACTAAAATAAATAGATTAGGACTAGGACTAGGACAAAGTATTCGATCGTCGCGAAATATTTCAAATTCAAATTCGGTGGGGCGCGTCGTCGTGGATGGTACTATCTATAGCGGCCGTTATATTTGGTATGCGTTATATAGGCGTTTTATATTTTTATACGACGTTAAAATTAATTAAGATTAAAAATATGTCGATAATTTTGAGGAAAGAGTAAATAAACTATATTTAATGATATTTTTGTATTTATTTATACCTTTTATTAACACTTTACAGCGAGCGAAATGTCGGGATAAGTAATAATCTATACTAATAATAAGAGGCAACATTTCTTTGTTTCTCTGTATTTAATAGGCACTTAAAGTATAGGTCCGATTTGGATGAAATTTTGTACTGAGATTCTTTGAAACCCCAGAAATAATATGAATAGTTTTTATCACGAAAATTCTGCGGGAATAATGAACAATGTTTAAAATTTTTGCAAAAAATACTTTTAAAATCGTTTAAAAAGTATTTTTAGCAAAAATGTAATAAAATTGTTACGAACCCTTTTTACGTCTTTTATACAGTTCAAACAATTTTTGATTAATTATTTTTCTTTCTAATCAAAAGAAGTCTCACCTCTTTTTCCTTTTTTCGCTTTTTAAATGTCTATATTAAATTTTGCATTCGCTGGTTCTTGATCAGCATGTTTCATAGTTGTTAGTAGTAAGTTTGAGCGTTTTTACACTATCGCGCAAATGGATGAAGGGATTTGTATAAAATCTCACAAAAAGATAGTTTATAGGTAATGTGGATCAATCCTTTTAATATTATAAACGTGAAAGTGTCTGAGAATGTATGTATGTGTGTTTGTTACTGTTTCACTAAAAAAATACTGAACCGATTATGATGAAACTTGGCGTATATATAGGTAAAGGTTCAGAATAACATAAAGGTTTCTTGTAATCCCGGAGTTGCCAGAAGTTACAGGGGTGAAACCTTGAGGCGCGGCTAGTATTATAAATGCGAAAGTTTCTGAGGATATGTGTATATATGTTTTTTTTAATATTTCACGCAAAAACTACTGAACCAATTATGATAAAACTTGGCATACATATAGGTAAAGGTTTAGAATAACATGGTTATCCCGGAGTTGCCAAGTAATGAGAATTTACGCGGGTGAAACAGCGGGGCGCGTCTAGTATTATATATTTTCTTCAATCAGATCCAGGTGCGTTACCGAATTCAATAATTATATGAAAACATTAACTCGATATTGGTTATACATGATAATTATAATAGGAATCAGTGAAATTCTACGTAATCTAAACAAACAGAAAATTAATGAGATTAATTTGTGCTACCAATCAATAATGTAATTATCACTATTTCTGATACAATAATAGAAACAGTGATAATATAAGTGGAGACAAACCTATGATTGTTGTTGACTATTTTTAACCGACTTTCAAAAAAGGAGAAGGTTATCAATTCTACCGTATTTTTTTATATGTTACCGCATGTCTCCGGCGTTTGAGGACCGATTTGGAAATTTGTTTTTGCATTCGAAAAAGTAGAGTGTCCGTGTGATTCCACGGAAATTTAGTTCAAATCTGATCATCCATGTGGAAGATATTCCAGGGAACTCCTCGAAAGTCAACAGAATAAGCTCTGCGGTTAAGATTTATTGATATAATTATATCCCAACTTAATCGTGACTAGATGATGTGATTACCCTTCAGACACTAAAAAGGGAAAAATAATGACTTTTTGCAGAAATCTATACAAAGTCGGTGCCTTTATCTATTTTCAATTTAGCACGATTTTTACATCGACTTTGTATAGATTTAAACAAAAATAAAATAAAAGTTATTTTTTTTCTACTTTTTAGAGTGAGGAAGTCGGTTCTGTTTTTTTAACGACTTTGTACGAAAAAGTTATTATCTATGAGCCTTTTTTGTATGTAGTTTTGACGTTAAATTGTATCAGCCTAATCCCGCAATTTAATACGTATTTATGTGACTTACCAGTTTTTTTCAGAATAAGATATTATAATAGCCTATAATTTACAGCCTCGTTGGTCTCGTGGTTGAGTCTTTGGCAACAGATCAAGGGATCTCGGGTCCGTATTCAGTGTTTGGTCTAATAAAATAAATAAATATGAATATATATATACCATTCCAGTCGTGTTAGGCCCGGTTCCTATAAACTACGGGACGTCATAGTATAACAAATAACTAATCGTATTCATTAACGAGTGGTTATAATCAACCAATCGGAGGTTAAATTTATTATAGACTACCTTTCCGCCCGCAGCTTCGCTCGCATGGACCCGGCAATTCGAATTTTTCTCGCCGTAAAAACCATGCTTGAACTTCAACGAACATTTAAAAAAAGAATAGTCCAAATTGGTCCAGTCGTTGTTGAGTTATGCGCTTAGCAATACATTTTGCGATTCATTTTTATATATAAGAAGATACGCTTTACACTAACGCCTAGTATGACATTGTACTGTACATAAGTAAGGTTCGTTTTATTTTTATAGGGACTGGGCATGTGTCAGCCGTCACCATTGGATTAGGAGAATAACGGAATAGAGAGTTCACCTGTTCAACCTTCTGTACTATAGCTGCCTAGTTTCTATTAAGATTGGGCCTAATTCGCCCAAAAGAGATTCGGGATTTTTATTTCATCTACAGACAAACGTATTATTAAATCAATCCAGCTTATAGCTATTATTTTTTATATAAGGTTAAACATCCAACTCATGGATGGATTTTCTGAGTAAAGATTTGTTTGTAAAATTTGATAAATACAAAATTGCACTTTACCACAAGTGAATTAATATCAAAAATGATAAATTACACTAGGATTAAAAGCTACGATTTTCTAGTGATTAGATACGACTAGGATTAAAATTAATTCATGATAGATAAGTGAGAATTGATTTATTCCAAATGACATGGTGCATTCAAGGAGAATGGTTTTAAGGTGTTTTTATTTGCATGCACTTGTTTTTATTGTGCATTCGTCGTTTGGTAAACATGAGCAATATGAAGGGTGAGTGATATATTTTTCTTTCTATCTTTTATTTTATTTTATTGTCTGAACCACTCTACCCTTCAGTAATTTTATACTTTTCGCTTTCGCTTGGTTGCCTGGAAGAAATTGCTTATAATATAATAGCAATAAGGCCGCCTATTGCCTCCATTATTAGTTTTAAGTTATTTTCTTTGTATCTTTTACTTAATGTGTGTGCAATAAAGATATATTTCATTTCATTTCATTATATGCATCTTCTATTATATACTGATGAATAGCGGAGCTACATCTAAATAAACTCCGAAAATTAGTGATTTTTTTATAAATAAATTGTTGTAGTTTAATGTTCAAGGAATTGAAAAAAAAATCAAAGGACGATTTAGCCGGGGTTTAAACATTGCATTGTATTGCAACAAAATATAAATAAGTATGTAAAAATGTATTCGAGGCAATTTAGAATTTCCTAGCTAGAGTATTCTCAAAAAGACATTTTACCAGGCAGGTATAAAAAAGTACCGCTACTTAAAGAGCAAAAAAACACACACACACATAAACTTTCGCATTTATACATAGCAGGATTAGTAGGAAGTAGCTCTACTAGATTTTACATTACCACCAAAACCAACTACTCCACAGATATTCAGTGTACGCCGTACCAATCCGAAACCAAGATGAAATTAATTTTATACGCAAGCTGGAAAATGATTTAGACCTAGATATTTGGCGAGCTGGGATGCCTGGGGTGCGGGATGCGAACATCATGGTCGGGCCGGAGATAAAACAACAATTTGAGGAATATTTGCAGGAACGGGGAATGCAGTTTTATAGTCGAGAAAAGGATATTGTCAGGATATTGTCTTGAAAATATTAAAAATATTTTTTTTCATAAATAAAACTTGTAGTTTATGTATAGGGAATAGAAAAAAAACACATGATTTAGTCGGGGTTTTAACATTGCAAGGCGTGTTAAAAATATATTGTAAAAACATAAATAAGTATATTTTTAAAATGTATTCGAGGCAATTTCGAATTTTTATAGCTAAAATATATAGTATTCTCAAAAAGACATGTGGGACATTCTACCAGGAAGGTATAAAAAAGCCCCGCTACTCAAAGAGCAAAAAAACACACACACACACAAACATTCGCATTTATACAAAGCAGGATTAGTAGGAAGTAGCTCTACTAGATTTTACATTAACACCAAAACCAACTATTCCACAGATATTCAGTGTACGTCGTAACAATCCGAAACCAAGATGAAATTAATTTTATACGCAAGCTGGAAAATGATTTAGACCTAGATATTTGGCAAGCTGGGACGCCTGGGCTGAGGGATGCGAACATCATGGTCGGGCCGGAGATAAAACAACAATTTGAGGAATATTTGCAGGAACAGGAATCCTAAATTGCCTGGAACAGGAGTGCAGTTTTATAGCCGAGAAAAGGATATTGTCAGGATATTGTCTTGAAAATATTAAATATATTTTTTTTTTCATAAATAAAACGTTGGAGTTTATGTATAGGGAATAAAAAAAACAGATGATTTAGTCGGGGTTTTAACATTGCAAGGCGTGTTAAAAATATATTGTAAAAACATAAATAAGTATTTAAAAATGTATTCGAGGCAATTTCGAATTTTTATAGCTAAAAATATGTAGTTTACCAGGCAAGTATAAAAAGCCCTGCTACTCAAAGAGCAAACAAACACACACACACACAAACTTTCGCATTTATACATAGCAGGATTAGTAGGAAGTAGGATTACTAAACTTTAAATTACCACCAAAACCAACTATTCCACAGATATTCAGTGTACGTCGTAACAATCCGAAACCAAGATGAAATTAATTTTATACGCAAGCTGGAAAATGATTTAGACCTAGATATTTGGCAAGCTGGGATGCCTGGGGTGCGGGATGCGAGTATCATGGTCGGGCCGGAGATAAAACAACAATTTGAGGAATATTTGCAGGAACGGGGAGTGCAGTTTTATAGCCGAGAAAAGGATATTGTCAGGTAAATATAAATCTATACATATAATAAAATTCGTGATTCGTGTTTCATTTATGATTCTAAACCCAAAACAATGATTTTTAGAATTTTTGTCTGTTTGTCGGGCGTTTGTACGCACTAAACTCCGAAACGGCTAAACCGATTTAAACGCGGTTTTCGATGGTTTCAGTGGTTTCAGTGTTTGTTTCATTCAAATCGGTTAAAAAAATAATAAAAAAGATATAAGGGTTCAAAGTGATCCATCAAAACACGTCCACAAATTTTTCAGTGTTATTTGCACAGCACTTTTTAATGATAAATGTAGCCTTCTCTTGATCTCCAAAGTAGATAACGATCATGGCGGCCAATCACAACAAAGACTAACCAACATGCAGAATATTATATTTATTAATATAGATATTATTCGCGTCCATAATCAAATATGCATTAACTCTTTCATTCTGAGAGTATACAACAGTTTTCCAAAATGTCAATATTAAAAAAAATAATTATTAGAATTATATAAACATAAACAGTGACACTTTTGTTATATTTAATTTAGGATATTCGAACTGAAACCTTTGACGAGATATTTACAAACGTACATTTCTAAATCTTACAAATTGTCATACCACCTCTGCTTCGAAAATCCACAAAGTACAGAAATTTGTAGTCCACGCGGGCGAAGCCGCGGGTGGAAAGCTAGTATATAATAAATTACCTGACGATCTTAAACGTGAAACAAAATAATATTAGTTTTAGTTAAAAGTTGAAAAATATATTAGTAAAACAATGTTTTTATACCTTAAATGAATTTATGACGGCAAAGATCACTTGATTTATCGCTTATGGTTTTAACAATTGTAATAATAATTAATTAACTAACTTGAATGAAATTTTGTCGAATGTATTCTGTATGAAGTTTTAATGTATAATTATAAGGAAATTGAAATGTATTAATTAATAATGTAAACTATAGTTACTATGCCTTAACCAGGCTCCTGTAACCAAATAAATAAATAAATAGCTTTTGTTTTAACTACATAGTTAGTAGTCCATCATTTTTCTTATAAAATATTTGGATGACGTGCAAAATAATTTTGACTTTGTGATTATTGAGAGGCTTAATAATAATATTTTTTTAGTTAACATTTGATGTGACGCGTTTGTTCATAAAATTTGAAATGTTTCCTTGCCCCGGAAAAGGTTTTCTTTAAAATTTCTTATAAATATGCGAAATATGGATACACATTCTCTTTCAAAAACTATAATTTTTACTTCCCAGTGTGTGCAGAATTTGTGAGAGCCATGCTGCCTTTTAGCAGACATTAAAAATGGTGAAAATTATTGAACTATAATTTTAATACTGTGTCAAAACATTGTTGCATGTCAATTGTTTGCCATCCCTGTATGCGTTATAAAATATTAGTCTAAGAAGACGCGCGGAAAAGCTAGTTTATAATGAGGGTAGTACATTTATTTTACGTTATAATGACGTAAAACTTCTACTAAGTTTCTACAATGGCCATATTTAACTGTCAATTTTTATATAAATAAATAAATATTCCTGGCCATTTAACACAACGCCATCTAGTCCCAAACTAAGCAAAGCTTGTACTATGGAAACTAGATAGCTGATAGACATACTTAAACATACTTTTTTTTTGTAAATACATACATACTATAGATAAATGAACACCCAAACAGTGGAAAATTATAATGTTCATCACTTCATAACTTTCTGCTCGTGGGGATCGAACCCACATCCTCCGGCGCAATAGACCATTGCTGAACCACTCCACCAACCGGGTAATATGAGGATATGGAGATGATAATTCATAAAAGCATCGTAGGTAGCATACAATTTGCCTTTATTTCGCGAAGTAAAAGATTTATACGTTCATATAAAATTATACAAATGTTTGTCGAAGAAACAAAGAAATTCGACTTATGTTTTATACATGAAGGTTCGAATCCTCAGGGTGATTTCCAATTCAATTATTCACAAGCGTGATTATTTATACGCCTGCCTTTTAATGAGTTACAAGCTACCTTTGTTATCATTCTACGGTATTTTCTAATGACATGTGCTCATAGTAATGTTCATTTCCTTGAAGACTATGTCCCAGGCGTTAGACATGTGTTTAAACATGTAACAGTAGTATGAAAATGCAACGCATGTGAACAATTATTTGATTACATATTTGAACACTGGTTTGACGCATTGGCATCCTAGAAAGACAAATTAGTTCGCTGAAAAACTTACATTGGGGTTTGCAATTCTTTATACAATTTCTTAGCTTTTTGCTATTTTTTTAGCGCGCTCAAAAAGTTCGATGAAGACCTAATTAATTGGAATAGAAGCCGCCAAAATACAGAAGTTTTCAATAAATACGCAAGATTGGATGAGGTGATTGAACTTTAATAATAATACCATTAAAATTGGTTAAGAAACCTCCTTTCCTATAACTCCTGTAACATCGTAACATTTGATAAAGTCGGTGGAAATGCTTTTAGGAAAACAACTAAACCGATTCGAGTACTTTCTAGTTAAATAAAAGTCAGAGGTAATAGAAATATTGTTATCTATTTTCTACACTAATATTATAAAGAGAAACAACTTTCTTTCACAGATAATATAATACTATACTTCCACGAGAAACATAGGCTATATTATAGGTGTTATACATTATGCTACGGGAGTGAAGCCGCGTCGAACAGCTAGTAATATTATAAAGGAAAAGTTTTCAATACTTGAGTGTTTTTTTCAGATATATGCGTATATGGAGAGATTGGAAAGAGAGTATCCAAACCTCGTTACATTGGTCACAGCTGGACTGACGTTTGAAGGGCGCCCAATGAAATATATGAAGGTGTGTTTGATATAAAAAGTTAAATACGCCCTTTATTTTTGGAAGTTGGTCAAGAAATTGTTTAAAAGCGTTCTTATTTTTTCAGTTACATATTATTCAAATTAATTAAATAATTACTAAATATTTAGAATAATTCCGTGGCTGGCGTGAATATGTTGATATCTCTAAAATAGCAATTTTACAGGGCAGCAATTTTAAACTTTGACGTCGTCTGGTAAATCAGTTAATTAGTTTAACATAAGTGTTTCTGTT
>LQNK01002775.1:117030-158104 GCA_001586405.1 Phoebis sennae | reverse complement strand
CGTCATTTAGGACAAAGGTGCAAGGTCGTGCGCACGCGCAGGTGTCCGCCGACCGTTAGCTTACACTGGATCAACGAGTTAACTTGCTGTTATACTGACTTAGTAAGATTTATGTTTGTATTTAAAGTGACACGATAATTAATTTACATCACAATCATAGTTAGGGTAATGCATTTGACAGTAAATTTAGATAAGTTTTTGGCGATTTATTAATGCTAGAAGCAGGTACAGTACACATGATGAAGTGGCTTATATTTGACTGGCTTTTGGAAGGCGTGATAAGGACTGAATATATCAAGAAAAGATTAAAAATAAATGAGACATTTATAAAGAGGGAGGACACAAATATACTAGGAATAAAAAACGTCAATATTCAATCCAAGCTGAAAAGTACTGTGTTTCAAGTCATTGTTTTGTATGATGCAAATAAGTACAGTTAAGCAATTGTTGCAGTTGCGAAATGTTAGTTTCGTTAGAATGATGACTGTAGCTGCGTGACATTCATTGTAATTGGCATTTGGCAGCAGCGATGGTGGATTGTGTTATTTGAAGCTTGTTATATTTTCCGAGAAACTGAGAAACCGAGTTTTTCACCATCGAAGGCTACTCTATCCATGAGTAACATAGGCTATATAATATTATGCTACGGGAGCGAAGCCGCGCTGAACAGCTAGTATAAAATAAAATTGTTGTTTACTCATAATAACTTTTGTTAAAGTATATTACTGGACAAATGCCTTTTTAAGACACTCTACAACCGATTCTAATGTCAATAATTTGCTTCAAAAAAAGTGTATACCTTCATATAAAAATATATGATTATAATTTATTTATGTCAAATAAATCCTTGATGTATGGCGTCTAGACGAGTAAAAACTGCAGGCCGTCCGCGTCGCTGTCATTTTATATATATTAATCAGTTATAAGTACGATTTATTGGTGTTACGATTTTTGGGATCCAATTGAAATTTAATACGTGTGTCGTATACCTACTTGATAAGAAACGAACGTAACATTTTTTAATTTAAGTTGTTTAAAGTTGAAATACATATACTCATACTATTTTCTTGTGTTTGTTTCAGCGCGAGTACTTTCCATATAAAAAAAAATCTTGACAGATCATGATCATAATTTCAGAGAATGAGATGCTAAAAAAGTTGCTTTGTTGAAATTTAGATTAAATCTATATCGTGTTTGGTGAAGTTTTTAAATAAAAAGTACAATAAATTCTATGTACATTTTTATTTATAACTCGTTGTTACATCTCTTCATGGAAGAATAAAATCGGAACCTATATTATTTTAATACTATATTTACACGTTATCTATTCATAAGGTATCTAAAGAATAAAGTTACTAACCTAAATCCTCTCATTTTATTTAATTTATAAAAATACATAAGATTCATTATTTTTACACAGAATGCTAAAATCAATTTTATTGGAATTAATTTCTTTCCAACCTGTGGTAAATAAAGCAATATTCATTATATAATTGGGGTTCTAAATGCGCATTGGTTTTGGAAAATAAACATTATGACTTGGACCATTAAATCCATATTAACCCAGCTAAATTGCCTTCCAACATTTTATCTTCCAATAAGCCTAACTGCCGATGTTGTAAAAGAAATAATAAAGACAAAATCCAACGTTTCTAGCTGCAGATGTTAAGCCTGGGCGATGATGAATCAGTCGACCCACCACATGACATGTTTACACCATGTATCAATTCATACAATTTGTGAGATGTCTTTATTTTAAAACTTGTTTTAATATTCATCGCATGTCACTTATTACAAAAGAAACATAATGTTATTTAACTAGCTACACTTAATAGTCTTTCCCGCTATCTTATGAATCTAACTTTTCTTCCATACATGAAATATTCGATCATTGAGAATGGCACTAGTTTAGGGAGTGTTCAGAGAAAAAAATATTCCTGGACATTTAACACTACGCCATCTCGTCCCAAACTAAGCAAAGCTATAGTAACTAGATAACTGATAGACATACTTAAACATACTTTTTGTTGTAAATACATACATACATACTATAGATAAATAAACACCTGGACAGTAGAAAATTATAATGGTCATCACATCATAATTTTCTACTCGTGGGGATACAACCTCCGCAATAGATCATTGCTGTATCCACTGCACCAATCGGGTCGTCATAGCTTCATACGCTCATGTGCACTTTATTAGAAATTTAGAACTAAGTGAGTCCCTTGAGCTCTTCCTTCAAAGGCTTCGTTTTCTTCAGGCCGATGGTCTCGGCTTCCAGCACGGTGTCTGGTAGCTGAGTGTTGGCAGTCTCAGGCATGAACAAGGTAAGCGCCCCAGACAGTAAGGATGAGAGACCGAATATAAGGGCGGGCAAGCCTGACCAGTAGGTCATCTGAAAATATTAATATTTCTGGTTAAGACATGGTATTCAAAATTGGACAAAAATCAAAAGACAGGACACACACACAGGAAGGGATCGTTGTTAGATTAAATAAAGAAAAATTGAATTCACTAGAAAAATGAGAAAAAAGGTATTTGGTCTAAAAGTGCTGAAGAAAAATAAGTTAATTGGGACTCAATCCAATAGTATCTCAAATGCGTTGAACACCACCACCAACAATCACAGACTCACCAGCAGTGGTGTTTGCGGCGCTAGCAAAAAGCCGACGCGGCCAATAGCAGAGCAGATTGCGTGCCTGGAGTAACATGTTATGGTGTAAACGCTGGGAGTAGCAGAAGCCCAGGGAGGATAAGACCATAAAAGAATGGACTTACCAGAAGTGGTGGCTGCGGCGCAAACAAAAAAAGAGCCCACGCGGCCAATAGCAGACGAATCGCATGCATGGAGAAGCATGCAATGGTATAAACGCCGGGAGTAGCAGCAGCCCACGAAGGATATCCTACTAAGACCATAAAAGACAGGACTCACCAGCAATGGTGTTTGCGGCGCTAGCAAAGAGCCGACGCGGCCAATAGCAGAGCAGATCGCGTGCATGGAGTTGCGGGTGTAGGTGGGGAACAGCTCTGACGTGTACATGTACACGATGTTGTACGAGAACGTGGCCAGGGTCTCGAAGGCCATGAACAGCAGCAGGCCCAGCCAAGCGTACCCTGAAGATATACAAGGGATTAAAGAACGAATAGTTTAAGAATGAGAAAATATATGAGGAGTTAATCGTTTACTTGTTATAGATGACTAAATATTTAATACATTTTTAAATAAATACTTGTTAAAGGATTTTAAAAGCGATTTATTATACATTATTTAAAATTATTATTAACCCGACGTTTCGATCACTTTACAGCGAGCGTGGTCCCGGGTGACAAAGAGCAATAAAAAAATGTGATTATACATTTTTTTAATTCTAAATCTTTTTAAAAGTATTTTATTTAATATGGAAAGTAATCGCGTTAAAACAAACACAAGCAAATACTTATAATGCAATGGCAATTGCAATACAATAAAACAGCAATTGAAATTCGAATTACATTCTATCCGTCAGTAGTTCAGTAGCCAAGCTTACAATAGAACTAAGACGTAAATGAAGTCAGCACAATTGTTTAAAATGAACAGACACCGTAAACAATGCGTACCTTTAGGCATAAAAGGCTGAGAGACGCAGAACAACCCGCCGACTATAAATGACGCTATTAACGGAATCTTCCTCTTGTACTTTGAGAGCGCCAGCCAGTAAAACACATTCGCTGGAATATCCATTAGCATCAGCAACGCAAAGTTGATATACTTGTTTCCATCTATCAGTACAGAGCTTATCATCATTCCGTAGTTTATCAACGTGATTGTCAGCCACCACACCATACACACGAGGAAGCGTTGCATCATAATCCGGGACTTGAACGTCTTCATCAATAATTTCATGTCGCTGGTTTTTTCTGCCTTCTCCTCATCTATGTAATCCAACCTGCTTAGGAGGACTTTGTCTACGTTAACCTTGTTTCGTTTGGCGATCTTTTCTATGAGTTTAATGCCTTTTTGTTTTTCGCCTTTACTGAATAGCCAACGTATACTCTCGTCGAGGTAAAAAGCGTAAGTTAGGATGATAAGTGTCGGCGCGTAAATAACTCTAAGGAAGTGCCGCCAGTAGGGAACAGCCCAGGCTATGAAGGGCATGATTATCAAGCCGCCTGTGTAGCAGTTGAGCAGGATCATTTGGAAGAGCACGGCACGTTTCTTTTCTACTATTTCAATGCCTGAAAATTTAAATTATTTTATTTATCTAGTTTTTGAAAAGATTTTGATTTACGTTATACATTAACAATATTCACTATGGATATGACTGTTATTGTATTATTTTAAACCTTACTTACTTAACATGAACATAGGTGACAATGCGTCACCGATCGCTGCTTCCAGACCTTCTAGAATGATGTAGACCCAAAACGAAGTTGCGAAGCTCTTAGTGATGCCAAGAACTGCGCCCATAGTTCCCGCAAACACTGCTGCAGTTTTTCGACCAAACCTGCGCATAGTTTACTTTAAAAAAACCATAATAATGATCCAATAGAGAGTTATATTTTTGCAATCAACTTATTCGCTAGGTGCAATATGATTGTCGTAAAAAAAAATAAAATAAAATTTTCAAAAACCAGGTTAACTTATACAATGTCAGGGGCCCTGTCCCCTGAACTAGGTGGTAACCTGTATCTCAGGGAACAGTGCCTTATATATAGTTACAATTGATAAAAAAAACAATATTGCTTTTATTTACTGATTACAGGATTATAATATGGGCATTGTGTGTGTATGTGAGTGTGTGTGTGGGGATGTGTACCAATTAGTTATAAGGAAGCGAATTTCCAATTCATATTCTTCTTTCGTTTTACTTTTTTATCTATAACTTTCAAGGCCATAAATAATTTTATTACGAGCTTTCATGGACTATGAAGATTCCGAGTGATCGGCACCTTTATGAAATACTGTTTAGAAAAATTATGTTTTTACCTGTCGGAAATTTGCCCCTGCAGTAAAAGTCCCACCATTGCTCCAAAACTGTGCACCGTTCCGACCAGAGGTGGCTTCCAATCTTCACATGCTAGCCCGAACTGCAAAGTAATAAGTGAATTATTGTTTGAGAGTTCCACAGATTAGAGAATAAAAGGCAGATGGAGTGTTCCGAAGATTTTAATGACGCTAACTACTCGTACGTACTCGTGCATCTGTGTGAGTGAAATTTCAAAATTACGAAGCCCTCGTGACGTGTTGTAAAACTAGATGAACATATTTGTATTTGCTTTTGAAGTTTGTATTTGCTTTTCGGCGTCACTCGAGTCTTCGGCCGCACCCCATCTGCCTTTTATTCTCTAATCTGTCGAGAGTTCATGTAAAGATTGATAATTGGTATAAAACGTTAATTGTAAAATAGCTTTCTCTTTTTATCATCAATACCAAATTTATTAAAGAATTACTGAATATGTAAAAGTGAAGGTCGTTGTGATTGTCTGTATTTGTTTAACGGTTGATGTTTAATGTTATCATAATATTGTTTGTTTTTGAATCATTCGGTAAACTGCGAACTTGTCAGTCATTTGGTAAATACCTACTAAACTATAAAGCGGGAAGGTTTATCTGACTTTTTAAACTACCGAATGGATTTGAAAAATTCTGTTTGTTTATGATAGGTAGGTTTTGGAAAAGGCTTGGGTTGGATATAATATGACACTGTTAGTTACACATATATTGCTTCTTCAGTGCGTCGGTACGTCGGTGCTTGAATGAATGGAGGACTATGACTATATTGCATACAATACATAATAAATATAACACATAAATATATACATAATAAATATACACATAAATACTACAACAATAAATAAAAAAACATGCAATAGGTGGCCTTACCGCCAAAGAGCGATCTATTCCAGACAGAACAAACACTTTATTATGGATTGATGTGCATAATTATGTTACTTTAAGTAAATATCAAATATGTTGATATAAAATGTATAGCTGCGTAAAAAACTGAATAAAAATGAACTCGTGTACTAGTTGACAAACTAACGATCATGGTAGTTATCATAAAAAATAACAGTGTATAAATAAGTCGAAAACAGTAGAAAATATACGCATTCCTTGGAGAATAAACCCGTTTTATTACTCATGCTAGCTTCCCCTAGCTAGGTTCGTTCCCTTTAGGTCTGGGCTATAATTTAATCTGTATTTTTTTTAGTATAAAAAACTTTTGTTAGTATTTTGGCGGCTATTTACTATTATCTTGTTCGTAATAGAAATGTAAGTGATTCTACGCAACAATTCAATTGATTACAAATTATAGTTACTGGCTAGTCATATTGACTATTACCAAAATTACCCCAGTCATCCTTTATATATTTACAATTAAATTAATTATTATTACATTTAAATCAGTTACATATTACACATATGGGCACTATAGACACCTGAGCGAAATAATACTTGAATACATCAAAATTACGCATGTGTTTTAAAAATTATTTTTATCAAATATTTGCTGTGCTTAAAAATTTAGTTCTTAGATTTGCTTCCTGACATTATCATTACATTATTCTTTGAAATAAGAAAATATGAAATTTTAAAGAAGTATGTGAATTAAACAAGTACTGATAATGATGTAAATATTAGCGGTTCAAAGTGGAACAAATCGTTCAGCGTAAAACTATGCAAATTGCGCATTGCTATCAGTAGCAAATACCGTAAATAAATACTTTATTTAACTCTATTTATTTACCCGTTTTTAAGTTATTATTCGACTGAATTTACAGTTATGTAAAGGCAGTGTCTGTGAATCTGTTTTACCCCAGCTTTTGTCAATAATAAATATCTACAGACGAAATTTAATCATTTTCTTCTTGATACCATAAAAGTAATACAACAGTCTAAATAATACACACAGTCGTTGCATAAAACTGTCATATAGATAGAGTTCCAACTCTCCTTCAATTTCAGATTTTCCGTTCGTGCTACGGGATACGTCCTTTAGGGTGAAAAAAATAGTTTGTGTACAATTTAAAAAGGTATCGTCGATATTTATTGTTATATATTGCATTTTAAATATCCAAACACAAAAATTAATTAATTAATTATTTCATGAACATGTTTTTTCATGTTTTTTTGTTTCAAAAGTAATGATTTTTACATCCAAAAATGTACAGAATTTGTGACAGTCCACTTTATGCTTTTAACACTGTGGTAATATTACTATGCTAGTTTTATGTATCTTTTCCAAAGAAGTAGCAAGTACAAGGCACAACAACACCAATTTCCACAAAACTCTGGTATACTTCTCAGGCGTTTAAAACATCTTTAAAAATCTAAAGGCTTAAATTCAGTATATTTCTTCGAAAATGCTTTCAAAAAGCGAAAGTGTCTCTCTATCTACCTTAATACTATCCTATTACAGGCAAAGCTCTCAATATAATTATACCGGCGCGATAATTTCGTAACGGCGCGTCGTGACCGGCCGTAACTATGCTAATACCTCGGCCTGCTAATACGAGTGTGTCAGGAGTTTAACAAATCAGGTACATTGGTTGCTAGTGGATTTGTGTGCAACTGTTTTATTAATATTGTATTTTTCTCTATGTACCTGCTTGCGTATGTAACTTTCTTTCTTTCTTTCTTTAATAGCTGTGTTTTGCCTGTGTTTTTATCCGAGGAATTTTTCTCGATTTATGGCTTTATTACGGCCGAATGACATTATTCAATGTTGAATTTTTGCGTGAAAGAGTAACATGCTCCATCTCAAACTTTCGCATTTAAAAATTTTTGTTTTTATGTCAAAGACTAGTAACATTTCTGAAGCGGTTTCCTGCACTTAGCGTCATCATACTGATTTTAAATGGGACCGTGATTACACCGATCTTTTCTCATTTCTTTATGGGGAAAGGAACATCATAAACGGTCAATCATTACCACATTTAGTATTATTCTTCTATCTCCCCTAGTTAAGGCTCTATGATGTCAAATGAGCTAGTCAACCATGATATATTATAAACTCTTTAAAAACATTAGTTTATGTCCTTTTTCCCAATGCATAAATCCGACACATCCTAATCCTAGCTAACCATCTTAGACATTCATTAAGTGTAATTGCAAAATCTATGATAAATTTCATAATTGACTAATAAGGAAATAAGCATTAAGTCGTCATTAATTAATAACGAGAATAATATACATTTATTACTGGCGATGGCAGAAATTTATATTAACTGGTTTTATGCAACATAATAAAGTTTATAGCTTTATATCTTTTAGCGATGATCAAAAACTAAAGAGTATGTAATGTTATAATGCGAAGCCTATAATTGCAATATATGGGGTGTTTCTCTCAAGTGGGAATTTTTGATTCTAATGAGGAATGTTGACAGATTCATAACGTACACACAATGAATTTGAGGAAAATAAAATTTAATTATGGGCCTTAAAAAAAATACATATTTTCAGAACTAAAATCGACTTGGTTGCTGTTGCTAAAACATTAATTCCTGTGATATATCTTTTTTATGGCAGAGCAAGCAAATAGCATGTAGGTCACCTGATGTTAAGTGATCTCCACCGCCCATGAACACCTGGAACGCCGGGAGTGTCGCAGATGTTTTGCCAGCCTTTGATGGACATACAGGCTCTTGAAGGCCTCAATGTCGAATTTGTTCAACTTTCATACATCGATTTTATCCCTAATTGAAATAACCTAGCGGTATTCCATGTTTGCCTTCTGTTGCCTCAGTCAGTTTAAAAAGCACGTACCTCAGCCACAAAGCTGTCCGGTATGTCGTAGATCCACTCCGCGCACACTTCAGACACACTGGTGTTCTGTCCGCGGCAGTTGTCCACCGGGGGGTGGCGGTGGCACTGTTTCACGTCTCCGTCCCCCAGCCAGGGTGTGTCGAAAGTGGGGGACGTGTCGCACTCGGGGATACGGCATCTGTTGACGATATTTTTTATACTTAATCTATAATAATAGCTCCTCTGACCGATTTCGGCCTTGGTGGCCAACCTCAAGAGCCAGCTGCGCAGGAGATATTATAGTGCAGAAGAGGTGCACTATCTATTCCTTAACTCTCATAACTCGATGGGAAGAGTCTTACGGCCGTTTTCAATATTCTATCTATCCCTTGTTTTGCTTACTAAAGTCAGACAAATCTATCTATTTGCACTTACTTTGGTTTCAATATCCTATCGACGGATACATTTGCTATGACTTTTGTCTATCTATTGTCATATAATCTGACATAGCAATCTATCCATAATCATTGATACATTATTGAAAATGGCCGTTAATCTATACTAATATTATCAAGAGGTAAGATTTGTTTGTATCCAATAGGCTCCGAAACTACTGGACTGATTTGGATGGAATTTTGTACAGAGATTCTTTGAAATCCGAGGCCTTCCTTATATCCTTATATAGGATAGTTTTTATCCCAAAATCTTAAGGGAACGAGCGATACACGCGGAAGAAAGCGCGGAGCTCAGATTTTATCGTGACTTCATGATGGAAATGCATTTTAAAATATTAATTGACTATGAATTTGAGGAGGAATGCAGGAAAGGTTGATTACGTATACGGGGATGGTTGTACAATAAATATTACATTTCCCAAGCTTTTTACAGATCTACAGAGGTTTGAATATAAAATT
The DNA here is from genome assembly GCA_001586405.1 of Phoebis sennae. Lineage (NCBI taxonomy): Eukaryota > Metazoa > Arthropoda > Insecta > Lepidoptera > Pieridae > Phoebis > Phoebis sennae. The sequence goes on along the minus strand of LQNK01002775.1, from coordinate 148,462 downwards.
GTACTATAAATGTTAGATTGTCGTGATAGACAAACAGTCAATAAAAACTGTCATGAGTTATTTATTTAAAACCTATATGTAAATATCCGAGTGGTTTTAAATTAGTTAATTAATGATATCATTCGAATTCTATGTCTTTTAAATTATCAATAAAAATCAAATAAAAAGCCTTCAAGACATAAAATTAGTACGGAATATTTAATTATTAAGGCTGTTAAATATTTGAATTAATCAGTAATCGTAAATTACGAAAACTTGTCAATATTAGTTTTATTGATTTGACATCTAATTGTATTCTTGACATCGATCTATAAGTCAATCTTTTTCTAATAAAATTTTGAATAGTTTGAAACTAAAAAAATATATTTTATTTTAGATTAACCGATGGGCGCAAGGGATGTAACAATGGTCTATGGCGCTGTAGGGTGTGGGTTCGATCCGAGTATAAAATTATGATGTGATGAACATGGTAATTTTCTACTGTCTGGGTGTTTATTTATCAAAAAAAGTATGTTTAAATATGTCTATCAGTTATCTATTTTCATAGTACAAGCTTTGCTTAGTTTGGATTATTTTATACTGAAGAATATTTATTTATTATTTTGACAATTATTTTTAGAGATAAAATCGGAAAGATTCTGAAGAACAGTTCACGATAACTCACAATTCTAGACGACCTATTATGTGTAATAGGCAGCACTGAGTTGAGTCCAGTTATGAGAGCAGGAATAGAGATTTCCCTCATATACTTCTGCACTATAACTCCTGCGAACCTGGCTAGTCTCTGTCAAGATTAGCCACTATGACCGAAATCTTTTAGATAAATAAATATTCCGGGACATGTAACACTACCCAATCTAGTCCCAAACTAAGTAGAGCTTATACTATGGAATCTAGATAACTGATAGACATACTTAAACGTACTTTTGTAAATACATACATAGTATAGATAGTAAACACCCAGATAGTAGAAAATTACAATTTTCGTAATAATTTCCTACTCGTGGAAATTGAACCCACACCCTCCAGCGATAGACCATTGCCTCATCCACTGCGCCAATCGTCGAAGTACCTGTAATTGACGTCTTCTACCGCGAACACGTAGTTGACATTATACATGGAGTTGGTGGCGTACACCAGCGCCAGCATGCACATGGTGAGGACCTGGTGCCTCCCGAAGGCGCCCAGGGTGTTCAGGACGGAGTCCAGCTGCACGCGGTCTTCATCCATCCTTGCTACTCTGAAGTTGACAAAAGTAATTACGTTGACAAAGAACAGAATACAAGAAATATACGCTATATTTTTTTAATTTCAAATAGAATTTCAATGTACTTATATGATCGTATTGATTAATCAATAGCGTATCTATTAAATAAATAAATAATATTATAAATGCGAAAGTTTCTGAGTGATCCGATTCCGATTAAGATGAAACTTGGTATACCCAGGTAAGGGTTCAGAATAACATAAAGGCTATTTTTAATCCCAGAGTTGCCACGGGATCAGAAGTTACGTGGGAAATCGCGAGGAGCGGCTTGTAATCTACGTAATTAGATTATAATCTTTGGGTAATTTTTTCCTCCTTGTCTTCTTATTTCGGCTCTTCTAAACTTTACTATCAATTAAGAACTTACAATTCTCCGCGTACGTATAACTCCAGTATAACTTCAATAATTTGCACTTCACATACGATAATACTAATACTCGTAGTCAATAAGATAATTAAAATTAATACACTATATTTGTACCAAAAATATTTAAAAAGATGCAATTCGCTAAAACAGTTGAGAAGTCATTAATTTATTACTTATTTACCTTGAAATAAAAACTCATATTCGCAGTAATTCAATAATACGAATTTAAATTTAATTAGCAAAATTAAGCATTATTACGTCTTTACCAAGTAGGTTACGAAATGTCATTATTATGTGTTAAACAAACTGATATGCCAATTATATACAACCGTGGATGTGATGTATATTCCATGTTAAAAAATTATGCTTACATTTTGATGAAACCACGAATGGCTCAGGAATTTTGTGACGACCGAGCTTATAATAATTTTGTATACAATGAGAAACAATAAAAATAAGCCAAGTATAAGGTTGATTCGGGCTTATACAGTCTGACGATTTAGTTATTCCTTTTTTCTCGAAATTCCACGTAACATATTTTTATCGATAAACATAATCGTTTGGTTGTACCTTTTGTAACATATTTTTATGAATTTAAATGTCATGTTGTATTTTTGTTACTATTTATTTTTTACTGTGACTTTAATTGTGTGGTATCATTTAAATATTTGAACATCAATGTTATTTAGTGTACCTACATTTTTACTTTACGGAACCATAAAAATAATAAAACGTGTGTGACTGGAAAGGTGAATACTAATTAGCGATGGCATTTGTGTGGTCCTCAAAAATCATTAAAAACCATAAATTCGCCGTAAATTACTGGTTTATGAGCAACTTTAACAGTGTAATAGCAACGAATTACTTTGTTAATATCAGTAAAATAGCAATTACGTATTCCTATAAAATATTAGATACTTTTTCATTTATTATGGTCGTAGAAAACATTGAGTGGTTTTAATAATATTGTTGTGTAAGGTTTTGCTTGCGACCAGATTTGTGTGATGGAGAAATATATGGTTTAAATTCTATGTTGATAAAAAGATTATGGTCCTTTGTTTGGCTTGCCTGATGAGCCCAAATGTAATGGTTGTCTTCTAGCTAATACAATAATTAGATTTATAACATTTCACCCGCGTATATTTCAATTTTTGGAATAAAATTATCTTAAGTCCTTTCTCAGCTTTTAAACTTCCTATGTATAAAATTTCGTCCAAATCGGTTTTGTTCTTTAGACATGAAGAAGACACGGGCAGACAAACAGACAGGTTCTTTTTTCACTTTTATAACAATAGTAAAGAATTAAGGATTAAATAAATATACAATTTTATAAAAGTGAGTTTTGTTTTTGTGGTTAGAAAAATAAAAGTGTCGATTTTAAACAATAAACAGCGATTCTACTGAAACCTTTGTCACATGTGTAGGACATGTGTACATTAGTAAAATAAAATAAATAAATAAAAATGAACAAACCAACAAGCATAAGATAGTGTTACGCTAAAGGTATCGCATTACAATATATTACAACGTCATTGAAATTAATACTCTGATATGTAACGCGTTAATTCCTTTTATCGAATTTTATTCTTATGGCGTTTGGTTATTTTAGGAAATAATATGTAGATATTTCTACTAGTTGTATGTTAATTTTAGATTTCTGCGTAAGTTTTGTTTTTGCATTTTTTGCTATATTTATATTTCATGTTTTTAGAGTCAGTTCTCAGTATTTGTATATATATTTGTAGGGCAGTTGCAGTAGGAGGAGTATTGTTTATCCGATTTTGATTAAACTTTTACGGAAGCCTTTTAATTATGCATATATAAATATACTAACTTTAACATATAAAAATTGACAAATGATATATAATGAGTGATTAACGCACATACACACACATAAACAAAAACATTTTTCTTGCTATTTTTGGTATTCTATAAAACATATCACAAAACATTTAATGTATAGAAATTTTCTGGTAATGTTCAATGATATTAAAATGTATAATATCATTACTTACACTCAAAATTGTCTTGCAACACAAACATCTATCAAATTGATACTCTTCAGTTTCCCAAGTAACTTAAAAACATTAACCAAATTGCCAATCAAGGTCTTCACTCATGAAGTTCATTTCGACCAAATTCCTTACTTTCCGATATAAACACATAAATCAGCGCCAAAAAAAATAGTTACCTTCTATGCACAAACCAAGCTGCTAACTAAGATCTTCACTCATCAAGTTCATTACCACCAAATTCCTTACTTTCCGATATAAACACATAAATCAGTGCCAAAAAAATTAGTTACCTTCTATGCACAAACCAAGCTGCTAACTAAGATCTTCACTCATCAAGTTCATTACCACCAAATTCCTGACTTTCCGATATAAACACATAAATCAGCGCCAATTTTTGTTACCTACTATGCACAGCACTACCAACACACCACTGTCACGACAATACTTGCATTCTGAAGTCGATTGTGCGTTAACGAACTCAAGTAGATAATACAGGTGGGACAGAGTATAAACATGTATAGAGCGCACAGTGCACAGTCAGGCGTTCACAAATGCGAATTAGTTCGGAAAGTATCAAAAATCGGAATAAGATTGACATAAATATCGAGGGAAACGTCTTCGTTACGACTGGAATTGGATTTGTGAACCTTGGTCTGCTCTAGAGTATCAGTTTCAATCAGTTTTTATAAAGCGACTTGTTCCGCGAGACACTTACACCCGTATTCTAAGAAGTTACCTTAATTTTACCTCCACTCAGGTTACGTCAAATATGACGACAAAAATTCAATAGAAAATTCATAACATAAAAACATAATATTTTAATAAATAGATCGAAATAACGAACGGAGGTGTTAAATTTTCTACTCCGAAATTTTCTTAACGTGAGTGGACGTGCGTTAGTATAGTTTTTGTCCATCTCAGTTACATTCTGAGATTCTTTTCGTTGACAGAGGTTGACTGCAGTCGAGGAATGCACGAGATACGTATTAGAATACGAGTGTTAGTCAAGATGCCTATGTTACTCAAATAAGATGCAGCTTTCTAATTTGAAAACATACATATAAAAATACAAATTTTCCCCTTTACGATATTTGTAAATACTATCTTTTATCCCCTTTTCCTGCGCGAATAAACACGTAAATCCGACCTTTAATGTACGTACGTTCAGAATTAAAGGTACTTCCAACTATATGCAATATCATCAAGAAAGGTTTAATAGATAAAGAGAAAGAGGTAACAAATAATCTTACTTTCGCGTTTACAATATTAGCTGGTTTTCAAATATTCCTTTATTAATGAAATAGTGCTTACCTATGATATTTCCCTGTTTATTTCTATAGAGTTCATTACAATTCTCACTTGATCAACCGTGAATATTGCGATTTTTAACGTTCATACCCATGCCTACAGTTCATGCTCACGCTCTATACTTGTTAAACTCTATGGTAAGTAATATTTTGTAAGTTTTGCTGTAATAGGAGCACAATAGCGAAGCGCCGCGCGCGCACTGAGCCAGGTGAGCTACTTGTCGTGTTTATTTGTGTTTAATGGCCTTTTACAAATAATGATTAAATATATTAGCTAGTGTGACACATTTTAGGGTTCTTTGAAATTGGATTTAGTTATAGTAGAGGTTTACAATGGACTTAGCTTCTATACAGCAGTTCCCAAAGATGACGATGTCAGATAAGCTTATAAAATTACTCTTTAAATAATTATCTATATTATGTTATACGAATAATGAATTAATGATGTGTGGCATAACACTAAAAAAATTAATTGCGTTTTACCTTTAAACAACCTACTACGGACCACTGATTAGGAACCACTGTTAATTGATCTATATACGTCGAATTTAACGCAAAGCCGCGGGCAGAAGCCAATAGATACTAAATATTAATTATTCGAAACTTTAACAAACATAATAATATACAGAACTAACGTAGATAACACATAAGCTACGGGTTACCAGAAAATTCAATGTAATTTTAAATGTTTGAACTAATATTTGTTGTCATTAGATATTAATATTCCTACACTTGAAAGTATCACAAAGTAGATATAACCTTCATTACATTTAAAATTCAACGTCTGTATGTTTGTTCGATGATAACCTAAGTATTGTTGATCCGCTGTCCATGATATTTGATAAACCAGGTGTGGAGCAAATACAAGTTTCGATACAAATAAAAAAGTTACAAAGTTGAAGTTATTCAAAGAAACATATCGAAAATACATAGTAAAGGGTAAATAAGTATTCTCAGACATTTAGACCTAAATGAATATGTCAGTCTCTTTTTAATTGAAAAAAGATGAGGAGGTTCTTAATTTGACTGTTTTTATGTATGTTACCGCATATCTCCGGCATTTATGAACCGGGAAAATTGAGTGGTCCCAAAGAAATTTGTTCAGATCAGATCATCTATTTGGAAGATATTCCAGGGAACTCCTCGAAAAGCAACGAAATAAGCTCTGAGATATTTTTTTTTTTGATGTATATATTCATTAAACTGTGTTGGAGTTTTGATGTGGTCACTAAAATGGAAAAATAAGAATAACCTTTTTTCAAAAAATAGAACCGACTTCCTCGCGCTAAAAAATGTAGATAACAACTTTTATTTAGTGTGAGGAAGTTTCTATTTCTTCAAAATGTTATTAATAAAAAAAAACTTTATTTATGCAGGTGCTATATTAACTATTCCGACTCTAACATCCGCATTCTAAGAAGCTACCTTAATTTTACTTCCACTCAGGTTACGTGAAATATGACGTAGGATAAATTTCAATAGAAAATTCATAATATAAAAATATAATATTTAAAAAAATAGATTGAAGTAACGAATGGAGGTGTCAAATTTTCGTCTCCGAAATTTTCTTAACGCGAGTTAGTCGAGTCTTTTCCGACTCAGAATGTAAATTTTCGTTGACAGAGGTTGAATGAAGTCGAGAAATGCTCGAGATACGTATTAGAATACGGGTGTAAATGTTGTCAACCTCTATACTAAACGAATCATCATAGTTCACCGGTCCTTAAGGAACACATCTACTTCTATTTTAGTTGCGAAAAGTTTAAAAGAATTCGGGTCACAGGGACTTTTTGTCGGTTTCCTATGAGGGCGTGGGCGGCACCTCGTAATGTATGCTACAATTGAACAATTTGCTGAAGATCCAGTTCTGTTGTAACGTTTTAAATGGTGGTAGATGCTAATGTAGCGTATGGAAATGTTAGAGTTCATATATTTATATGAACTACACTAACATTACTAGTACTACTTACTATTTAGTAACGTAACTTACAAGTCTTTAACGTGGCCGCTATTTGCATATATATACGAATATTTTAATAAAGTTTAATTTGCCTTGTCACATATTGGTATAAGTACAAGTGCAAAAGATGCAACTTGGATTTGATATGTCCACCAAAAACTAATTAAAAGTGGAAAAAGGAGTGGTGCAAAAATTTAATAGATTATCATTTAAAAGATCTTATTATTTGGTTGATTTCATTATTGTTATCTTGGCAATTATTAAGTTATTTTTATAAGGTTTTTAGTCAAAACCAATGGAATAACTGCTCGCCTTCGCTCCCATAGGCTATATTCATCAAGGATGTATTCGAATGGTAAAAGAATTTTTCAACTCGCTTCAGTAATTTCGGACCATATCCTCTTTATAATATAAGTTCGGTTCTTTATAATATATTTCGGAATCTTTGCTCTTTATAATATAAGTGTATTTTTTGAGTCTACATGACGCCATCTCTAAATAAAATGAAGTACTTTACAATCTATACATGTTGCCTCATGATTACGATCTATAAATTGTTTTTTGGTCGCGACGTCATCTGCTGCTAGGTACATATTAACACGTTAACAGTAAAGTGTAATCTGCCTCAACAAGAAGCGATAAAGCGATCAGGGTACATTACACTGATGAGACGCTGATGGACTCTGCGGGGAAAGTCGGAAAACATTCGTTATTTGCTGAGCGACTTAATAATAATGGAAGAAACAATGAATGAATTGCATACACACATTTAAGCAAAATCATAATAATAGTGATCATATACTCCTTTGCCTGTTCGGCCATAAAAAAACGATTTCTTCCAAGTAACACGTAACGTGGAAATTTATACAACAAGATAGAACATAAATTTTCAACAAATATTGTTTGTTTGTCTGATTTTGTTGTCTGTTGATTTTATATGTATAGAGTTATAAAGCCCTTGCTTTCATGGTTGAATTTTCAAGGAAATTATAAAATCTGTTTAGATTCTTTTAATATATTATGTTAAGTGGGTCGGATGTTTAATACTTTCATAGTAAACAGAATTATACGTTTATATGTAGTCTTTATAATGTATTTTTTTAAAAGCAGTACAAATCTCGTCTAGATAATGATATTTTACCATAATTTTAACATTAAATTCTGAAATTTAAAACCTCAAAGTTAAATGGTGAAAAATAAAATTCAAGAAGAATATTATCAACTAAGCACACAATATCGATTTAATATTTTATGTAATTAATAACCAAAAATTTAAATAATTAACCAAAAAGTAATTCCATGCCTTACAAGTTAACAAACAAGCATTATGTACTAACAGAGGCCGCTGTCAAGCTGATTGATGTTATCAGTATTCAGCAAATTCTGCGCTGACAAACACAAGTGAACCGTTGTTGATACGCATTTGTTGGTGATGTCAGTTATTTGTGAGGATTGGCTGTTGACCGTAGCGTTGACTTCACTGATGTAGTTGATGTCAGAATGTTTAATGCTGCAACGGCTATGGGTTCATAGAACAGTAAATTAAGATATGATGAAATTTCTTCCTGAGTTTTTATTGTTTTGGTGTTCATACATCCGTAGTATTATGTAAAAAAAAAAACAAATCCTATATTTTAAAAAATATATTTATTTTAACAAACAACAAAAATTCACTTCTTTACAAATTCCAAATGATTTTATGTTAAGTTTCAAAATAATATGTATTCAAATTCAAAATCATTTTTAGCAGCAATTACATGATCGTACACACATGTAGACAACCTAACATACGACTAGATCAAACGCAAAGAAATTGATAAACACAAAGATCCTTTCCACCAATAACTACCCAATTGTTTTATTACGTGATACGGCGATAGCATCAACATTCCGTCACGCGTGCGCAAGCGCATGGTCGCGGGCGATGCGCCTGGGCAAGGACGATGGGCACTTGCTAATAGAGAAAAATAGTCGTTACATGAATACAGTTGCTTACTGATAGTGAAATGCACGAAAAGACGTCTTTGTTGTTGACGTTTAATTCTCAGGGTCTATGTCCGTGATTTTTTTTAACTTGTTCAAATTTAAATCGTTTTTTTTTCGAATTGGCTTTTTAGAAACGTAACATTCATATTGTACCACAGATTTGGAAGGCAATGTCTAGAATCAATTTTCGGTAAAAACAAAATACTTAATTTTCGATAATTGCTCATTTGACTGTAGTCAAAATATAAATACCATAAAGTTCATCGTTTTTGATAGGTATAAGGCTCTTGAATAGAGCTCTGTGAAAAATCCATCTTTATATTAACCATAAACAAGCTCAATGTAGTAATAATTAAAGACTAAAACCGGCTAGGGTGTTATTTTTTCCAACAATAGCGAGTGGCTGGAATACTAAAGACATAACGGTGCTCAAGATGTGCACTTGACATATAACTTGGTGCCAACTTTGAGGTTCATTGGCCGGGACTGACCTCGGTGGTTTAGTGGTAAAAGCATTCAACTGAGAGGGTCTGGGTTCTTGGGGGAAGATAAGAAATTTATACGTTGGACAAGCCGATCACCTTGTGTGTGCCTACATGATTTATAAGTAGTTATTTCTTGGTTAAATAATGTCATATTTATTTTGGAGTTGTCATAGAATGATACTGAATGTATCGGATATTGCTTCTTATGACCTTACTAGCTGTACCCCGCGGTTTCACCCGCGTAACTTCTGATTAAATGGCAACTCCGGGATTAAAAGTAGCCTATATGTTATTCTGAACCCTTATCTATATGTATACCAAGTTTCATCACAGTCGGTTCAGTAGTTTTTGCGTGAAAGAGTAACAAACATCCATACATCCATACTTACAAACTTTCGCCTTTATAATAGTAGTAGGATTTTGAAATCATAACAATTGAATAAAAGAAAATACTTTTTAAAGGAGTTTATTAGCGGTGAATTATACATAATTATTTAAGCCAACGTTTGAAATCCTCTAAAAATGTACTCGCGTTAAAACAACCCCGAGAAAATACTATAATTACAAAACTTTTCACACAAGGAAATTAATTAATTCTATTTTTTCTTTTGTTACAGATAAAGCTGCAATGTTGGCACACAAATGTTGGCATACTTTAAATTATAATAGCAGTAAATAAAGCCAAATAACATTTCTACGTGTAAATAATTCACAATGTCTGTACAGTACACATGTGACCAGTAATTCTTGAGGCTTGGAAAATAAAGGTATACTTTCACAAATACGTTAAATATGTGTATAATGATGCTAAATAAAGAACAGGTTTAACGTTTTGAACGCGAGGTGGGATATGACTTTTTCATTTTGTCGGATAGTAAAAAGAACATATTTGTAGGTTCAATCAATCCAAAAGAAAGATAGAGAAAAATATTAAATAAAATACATCTTGTAATAAGAAGCAGAAATAATAAATAAAAATAATCTGAATAATATGCACAATACATTTACAATACTGTGAGATTTAAATACAAAAAAATATTACGATATGCCAAAAACATCCCGTATCGCAAATTCTTAATCCCACTTATAAGTAAAGAAATTCAATTATTTACAACTTAATATTCAATGAAAATTAAATTAATCTTAATTTAAAATCCAAATAAATTATACAGCATATTATTAGATACGATGATATAACACTTTTATGGTAAAAAACGTTTTCAAATAAACCTTCTTACGCTACTACAAAACAAGTAACGACGTTGTTTATTAATTGGTATTTTGACGTTAGTTATTGAAGACAGCACAATGATACCAATTATTTTATGTACAGAATAATAATAATTACAACAGTCGATGTCAGACAAGCCATAACTTGACTGTAATTTAATGTATTTGTAAGACATGAATGTTTTTTATTCACTACTTCAACTTTAAAATGGCATAACTATATTATGAGTGTGTGTCGATGAAACGAGGAGTGAAATATTATAAATTATTTAAGTGAAAAAAAAGGTCTTAAGAAAGAAAATCTGTTTATTTTATTAGTAGAAATTATTCCTTATAGATATACTTGTGTGTGGTCTTTGTTTCACGTGTTAATTATATAAATATAATTTAATTGTTTATAGAACATTGTTAGAATAAACTATTAAGTGATATAAATTACTTGTTAAATAAAATAAATAGTTATTGTTTCCTTACTAGTATAAATTATACACATATTTAATATGCGAGTTTATTGAAATTGGAATTAACAGGAATTTATAAAATTATTATATGAAACAATACAAAAGAAATCCAAACTTTAAAATTTTATTAATACTGCAATTGTTTTCGTACATAGATAACTAAATTGTGTTCTGTGAAGACGCAGATTGATACGATTCTAGTACATTGCTAGTTTCAAGTGATGGTCACTACAACAAAGTGATCGTGACTCAATTAGTGAATGGTGATGGTTAATCAGTGAAAAATGATGGTCCATGCAAAAAGCAATCATCAGTGAAACAAAGTGATGGTATGTGTGAACTAGTGAAGACCAGTGAAAAGTAGTGATGATTAGTGAAAACCAATTAATGGTTAGTGAAAACTAGTGATGATTAGTGAAGACTAGTGATGGTTAGTGAAAGCTATGACTAGTAGATTACGATGAAGCGCAGCAAATCGTATACGTGGCTTTCAGGGCTTCTGAAGCCAAAGCCCGAGGAGGAGGAATGGGGCACGGGGCCCTGGGTCCGTGCTGACGTCATTAGAGATCAAAGGTCAGTTTTATTATGTGTTTATTTTTTATGTTAAATTTTGGTCAAAGAGCGACGCGATAGTTTATTATATTTTTTTAAATCAATTTAAACGTTTCAATGTATTTGTCAAATTCTGCATCAATAGAATTATCTACCATTTAACGCAAATAAGAAATCTTTAGTTTATTATACTTTAGTCCTAGTTGTAGTAATTGGTGTTCAAAATATGCGCTATAAACATACAAGCCTTTTTCCCTTCACTAATTGTTTATAACTAAAATCCAGCATAAACTTACGGTTTGCAGGAAAACCACTAAACCATGCAATGTGATAACATACAATTAATAATAACGCCATAAAATAGCCTCGTTAAAGCCACTTCCTTTACTTTCCATTAGTGTAGTGTATTTGGGTCGTTCAGATGTTGTGAGAGATATCACATGTCAATGCTTCCAGAGAACCGTAAGATATTTGAATGAACGAATAAATTAATTATAACTTAATAATAGAAATAAAAACTTAAAACTATACATAAAAAGAGCGGCCTTATCGCTAATGAGATGTCTTCTAGGCAACCCGTGGTTAGAGAAAGACAGAATTCTCGAGTATAGATATTTTTTAGTTATCAGTTACTATGTTCGTATTTTTTTATCGTTTTTTAAATATTTAGTTAAATATAATTCTATAAAATCGTTACTATAATAAAAATAAGTCAGTTTGCAATTACAACAAGAGCGAATTATACTGTTATTTCTTAGAAGTAGAGGGAAATGAGGTAGGAAATTATGTGTGTATCCATTATTCCATAATTACTTTATAGTTTATTAATTTCTAATAACTATAAAACTTTCTCTATAAAACCTTTATTGAGTTTGTTTAATAAAAAATAACTACGTGGTACTTTTTAAAAGAGCTCTACCATAATATCGAATTAATTTTGTTCCGTCTACTTTTACTTCTTTTTTCAACGTATACATCACAATAAAGATTCCGATCTCAGGAGTTATGAAGTAAAAACTCATAATGAGTATTGTATTGTTAGAGCACGATGCACGAGGTGTTATTGCTAGGGTTGACAATTAAAAGTTTAACAATAATTGGTTCCAAAACACAATCAGAGACAGGTAAAATGTTCGTCGAAAATTTACCAAACCCGTTTTATGGTAAAGGTTTATGATTTGATGTCTGATTCTGAACAAACAAATTAAAATTTTACTATACTGTAGCACATCAGTAACAATCACAAAATTAGCTAAAAATGAATATTATTGCAATAAACTAATAGAGAGGCTATGTAACAATATATAGAATGTAATAGAAATGTACTGATGTGATGATGTGATTCTACACATCTGGCCAACTACAGAACTAGTCAGTTAACAAAAAATAACAGCTAGTCATATCGACTATTGGCAAATGGTCGTGACGTCACTTAGACGTTCGAGCACCAGACGTAATCGGTACCAATGCACCGAGATACTAAACGCACTCTTTTATAGGACTTTGATGACAGTTAAAACTAACAAGTGACATTTGCATAGAAATATGATACACAGAACTTCTTAAAACATGAAGTCACAAAATGTTATCGACATTATATTAACTTATATGTTGTGGCAGCCCTGCGTCGACCCCACGACCTTCCCACGACACTCACTATTATATCATACGCGTATGCAAATACCTTCGCTCGTAATCTCAATAATAATCGTAGTTAGTATAATTGTACTCGTATTGTGTGATGGTATAATTGTATCAGAGCTTTCACTAAATTACTGAGGAGTAAGTTAAGATCGATTACGATGGTGTAAAATTATTTGGTACTTTTAAAAACCATATGCAACGGTGTTTAAATGTGTTATAATTCAAATTGAAACAATTTTCTTTTGATAGAACTTCATTAATATCGTAATAAAGTATTTCTCATTGAATTATGTCGCGTATTGATTCAAAATTGACTCCATGCTTCTGATTAGATAGTATTATCTCTTCTAATATTTGGGAATCGTGTCAATTTATATCTTATTTATAACTTTCCCCTCTCTCTTTGACCTTGAAGCCATCAATGCAAGAAATAAAACTACTATTCACAATCAAGAGTGTAATTAGGGTCACCTTATACCTAAACTTTTATTCACCTACATTAAAAACATTGTAATTCACTAGCAAGAATTTACAAACCAGTTGGAACACACCACACTCGAGTTACGTCTGGAAGATTTCAATGCGAAACAATTTCCATTCCATACAAATGAATTCCCTTACCGCAAATATCGAACACCTGTTTTGTGGCTAATGCTGCGTACATAAAGCCAACATTTCTAGAATCGACATTCAACATTAATATAGCGCATTTGATACCTGATAATCCATTACTTTATTTTTATCTTAGCTGTATCAAACGCAACAGCGTTAACGTCAAATATCCTTAGGCTTACAGCTAGGACCATTTTTGGAGAGGTGTTTGAGGCAAGCTGAAAACTTGTATGATGCTTCTCCTATTATACCTCGAAAAGGAACTGTAGACGTGACTAGTGAGTAGCAGGGCTTTTTTAGTCCTGGCAAATAGAAGGCCCCTCTAAAACGACCTGTTTTTTCGAGAATATTATAATATAACCTCCTCAAAAAATGGTCTTAACTCTCGGAATATCGGTGTTATCGTTCAGTGTGTACTGAATATTGGAAGCTTAAACCGCATAAAGTATATTATAATTGTATTGTTGATAGCAGACGATTTCGTGGGGTGCATGGTTAATGTTATTTTATAACGTATGTCTGCAAGGAAGAGGGGACTTTAGTTCAGGTTGATCCGAGGCAAACGTGAATGGTATTGAAAATTATTTGTTTTGATCAAAGCTATCATATTATATTGTATTACTAATAATGATACGCTTTTAACACGTAGATAAAATATCATCGTAACGTGACCAAAATTAAACTAGATAATAATTTATAATCTTTATATGCAAAAGCAAAATCTGTACCTTTTTACGAAATTTACGTTGACGGAGGAATGTGTATTTATAAAATATGTAATCAATATTATTCTTAAGTAAGCGATCAAATCTTTTGGAAATAAACTTCTTTAATCCTAGTATGGAATCTGGTACAGTCAAAGTTTATTTGGAGAAATAATGCAAAATGCTTATATTTCATTCAATATTAAAATTAATTATCGTTCTATTTCGGTCACTGCGCGATCATTAGTTCAATTATGTAGTAAAAAGCAAGTCTAATCGACTTATATGGCGCCGATGGTCAAAAAGTTAATACGAATAACTAGATATTAACCGGTTTTGGTCTATTCTGGTTATCTGGCGAATTAATTTTACTATCAACACTCGTGCCTAAGAATGTCTACAATAATTATACAGTTGTCGCTTGGGTATCTATAATAAAATTAAGATCTTTATTTAATACTAGCAACGCTCCGAAGCTTTGCCCGTACTTGACAGAGTAATCAATGGATATATATAGTCTGTTTTGATTATTAACAGTACTGAAAATCGGTCTAGTAATTTCTGAGTTTATACAAATAAACAATCTTTTTCTCCTTTTTAATATAACTATAGATAAATAATGTGTTTTTGCAGAAGTTATAAGATATAAATAGAAATTACAGTCGACCACAGGAAACCATTGAAATGCAAGGGATGTGGTTGAGAAACAATCCGATACGTCTCGCGTTCTGTTCTTTACAATTCTTTGAGGATTTTCCTTTTATGGAAATATATATTTAGCTCTTATTGCCTGATGGTAAATGTTTTTATAATTAATGCCACTGATTATTCAATATTACTATTTATTTTTTTTATTTAATAGTGTATTTCTTAGTCTGTTTTGTGTGAACTTCATCAATTCAGAATATTTCAACCTGGCCCATTTATGTTAACTCTAGAACCATTCACTTTGTGATACACAGTGGGGATTGTTTTGTTTGTTTTTCAGTCAGCATGCACTAGATATTATAATCTATCGATCTGGGAATCTAGAATATGAATTTTACAATTGGATTTTGAATTTTACAAAAGGCTTAAAGAAAATTTAAAAAGAAATTAGAAGTGGGTGACATCCTCTACGTGAAAATAATACGTATAATTTAGAATAAGATTCTCTGTGAATTGGGTCAACCAATTTCCATGGGCATGAGTATTGCCGGCCAGGTATCTTGAATAGTTTTAGATATCAAAAGATTAAATTAACGATATTTTACCTGCCCCCTTTTGCCCTCACATTTATTTTTTTATTTTTTTTTATCGTACATATGCTGAAATCTTTAAAAAAGCATGTTTGTAGCATACTACAAAGACCTTGCAGCATCTTACAGCACGTTATCAAACAGTAAATAAAGCGTATTCTGGTTTACGGCACACAAATCAGCGCTCAGCACATGTGTCGGCAATAAAAGAGGTTATTATTCCGCGCCTCGTGAAACTGTCCCTCTTCGCAGTTTATCCCCTCAGTCACACTTGCTGTGCGCTCGTAAACTATAGATATAAGGTGCTGGAAGAGACAGTAACAATGTGTATGACATTTATTCGCTATTAAGAAATTCGCTATTAAAAACTCTCCAATATCAATCCTTATGGCCTTTTAACGTTCAGGTTGATCAGGGATATTTACTTTCGTTCGAGTAATAATATCATCCACCACTAAACTTCATCAACGTATAAGTCATCGAAAGAATAGTACATTCCTGTGTTTATTTTAATGCGGCTATTTTCTATATTGAATAAAAATGCTTTTTATATATATAACGTATAATAATGAACCGCGTTTAAGATCATTTAAAGGCATTTTTATTAAATATCGAGAGAAACCAAATATTTTCGTTTGATGACAAATTTCTAGGGGCTATCAAATGTTTAATAGTGTTTTCTCTATTTGTTAAGAACTTAATGAAATTTGCTTGATAATTATATTGTTATTCTTTAATTTATAAATACATACTGGCAACCCTTTGTAGTAATACATTGCTAACTGAAATATTAATACTTCTAACTCTTCCAGTAGTATAAGTATGTTCGTAATAAAACATAGCTTTTCCCTCTCAAATGGATATAAACTTGATTTTCATATTTTCAGAGGAAGTATATTATTTACGGAAAAATATATTGCTCATAAAACTATTTGTATCAGCTTGTGTGGTTATAGCTAGAAGTAATGAAATATTTTCTCAATTTCTCTCTTTGTTTCGGCATTTTTCTGATAAAATTATAAATTCTTTGACATAAAAATTACATTGACACAACTGTTAAAGGTCCAAGTAATAAATAAGCCAGGTAGTAATAGAATGCATCGAATCTTATCAGCGAAGATAGTCTGTCTGTAACCGTGTTGCGCAGCGCCGGGCGGCAAGCATAACGATCAGTATCGACATCGTCGATAACATTATCAATATCATATCGTTGTACAATAAATATTAAAGAATAAGTATATTCTAACGGAACATCCCCATGTATCTGTTAAAATAAATGATTGGTCATTAGTGTATTTTAAGAACAAAATAGGTCTCAAAAAGTCCTTGGGGAACACCAAATGGAATCTTCATTTTTAAAATGTATATAAAATAATTAAATTAATCATATTTTGCATACAGTTCAATCGTTTTGTACCGTTGCGTGTATGAGGAAAATCACTTTATATTTTTTAAAACACAGGCTATAAATAAGACAGTATTGGACACAAATCCAATCTTATCAACAGAGATAGTCAGTCAGTAGCCGTCTCGCGCAGCGCCGGGCGGCGGGCTCGATAAGTGATTCTGCTTATTTATTACGTTATTTGTGTCTGGAACAATAATTAGTACTTTTCTGTATCTTTTCGGAAGCTAATTGGGAGAATTTATTTGACTGATAGAATGGTAGCTCATGTTTATTTTGTAGGATAGATAAATCAAATTATATCTTTGAACAAGGAAAGATTTTAGAATACATGACAAGCATACGATGTAAATGCATTAATAGTTTTGGTAATGAAGTTTTAATTAAAATATACGTACATTTTTATCTAATCCCATGCACTTATGCAAAGTAAAATGTAAACTTAGAAATTGAAAAATATTTGTTGTTAAATGTTGAATGACTGAGTCAATGAATTAATTCTTTGCACGTGAATATTTTGTATAAACAAGACTTGTATCAAGAAAAATGATAAGAAAAAAATACAACAATAGTATATCGAATTGAAACTATATTAGAGAAAATTAAAAAACATACTTAATAGCGATTATCTTACTACTAATATTATAAATTTAAACGCTAAGATGTTGTGAATTCGAGTGTATACGTGTCAACCACACCGCAGCTTTTGAACGAATTTAGACCAAATTTCGTTAATAGATAGACGAGACGATTAATTGGGTTAGGTGATCGGATATATTTTTTTAAAAGACCCCAACTTTAACCAAGCGATGCCGCGGGCAGAAACCAGTAACTTGTAAACTTGCTGAAGTAGCGTGATATATGTCAAATAGATAAGCGAGTAGTAATAACATAAAGACAAGGAGCACTTGGCGTAAAGCGTTTATCTGGAGCGGGCATAATTTAAAGATTCACCCGTAAGCTGAGACGACCCAGTACGGAGGGCCAGGGAAGACGCGGATAAGATGAGGATAATAGCAATAATTGTACTTGAACTTAACATGGTTCAATAAATAATACAGACTATAGGTCTATCTTGTCTAGGAATATTAACAGCGCTTAAGCAGGTACTCTTATTGCCTAGCAAAGTTAACTATACCGGAATATATACGCCGGCTAAAAAAGGGACGTTTGCTTGAATTGCTCTTTTAAGAGGTCTAAAGAATGGGGTAAAGCTTAAAGTTGTCTCACTTTCGCATTTTGACATAAGTTTCTTTACACCTTAACCAGTTAACGATTTGAATGAAATTTTGTCTTAATATAGTTTGAAACCCGAGAAAGGACAAGAGTACTTTTTATCCTGGAAATCCAACGTGAACGATAGATACACGTGGATGAACTGCGAAGCACAACTGGTTAATAAAAAAAGCGTGTTTCATAGCCCACTACCGATCTTAAATTCAAGAGAGCCCGGGGCGTGGTGTTACGACCGCCGAATATAAACCGACCCTTATGTTCGCTGCCTTGCCGTAAGCCACGCACTTTACTGAGATCCGGCCATTTGAAGAAAATATTTTTTTAAGTAATGCCGATCAACGCCCCTGAACAAGAAGGTTTTGTGAATGTGTTGTCAGCCTTTTGGACAGAGAGATTATAATTGTTGAAGAATAGGTTTCGTGGTAAAGTGATACTCGATTTCCTTAGATTGGTTTAAATTTTTTTGAATGGAGAAAATATTTTTTCAAGTAATACCGAACTTAGAACGTTTGCAAATGTGTTATTAAGTTGGTAGTGTCTTCCAAAGAAGGACGGGAAATAATCAAATAAATACCCTTGACCTATTTGTGGTAAATTAATGGTCGATTTTCGTATATTTAATTAGTTTGCATTTCACAAGACATTAGACAAGACATTCTAATGGTTTGTATTTTTTTATTCACCATTTTAGAATAAAAAATGACAAAACATTGCTTACAGAAGCAAGTTGAATAATTTTAAAGAACTAAAACGTGATCAGGTTAATTAAATTTTTAACTCGATATTTTTTTATATACTCACCTAAATATTCGCGGCCATCTTTTCTTAATAAAATATCGCTTAACCTTATTACCAGAAAAGGGGCGCTCTACGATGAATGACTTTTCTTTCAAACAAGGATTAAGGTCTTGGCGAGGCTTGAAAAGTTTAGAAAAAAGTATAATAAACGCTTATCCCTGAGATATGGCTGGGGGAAGTTAATAATGGCGGTTTTATTCGTATGAAATTTAACATTTTTGATGTTGAAGAAAGTTGAACGGATGTATTCAGTCTATAACTTAAAATAACTAAACTTTATTAAACTTTTTAATTTTGTAGGTATGAATAAAAGTAAAAATAAAAATATTATTTTTGTAGAATAAACGTAAGTGATAATGAGAATATATTCTATAATTTCGGCAAAACAGACATCGACTCCGTGGCGCAACGGTAGCGCGTCTGACTCCAGATCAGAAGGTTGCGTGTTCAAATCACGTCGGGGTCAAACGGTTAACTTTTTTGTTTTTTTTTAGGTCTTGACTTTTTCATAAAGCAATATCTGGAGTAGATAAAAAAATAAATCGCTGATATTACTATTTTTTTATCAAAATTTTTATTTTAAAAAGGTCAATCACACGTATTTTTAACACATTTATACTTTTCTTCCTACCGCATATATCACTAAAATTATTAAAATCTTGTAAAACCCTTTACTTTCCCACATACAAGTCGGGAAGTTGCGGTGAGCCACTGAATCAAAACAAATTTAATGGTAACACCTTATTACATTCCTACTCTGTGGTCACATCAGTGTCTATTACTATTACATTTGTGTGGTTTGTGTCATTTCAGATACATTATTTTTATATTTTTGTGTTATGTACCGTACACATCGCCAATGTTCTATTAATTTGAAATTAATATCGACGTGTAGATATAATAATAAATTAAAAAAATATTAATTAAAATATTTTTAAGTGACCATTTTTAAGAAATATTTTAACCGTAGATTCGACTTCTTAGTTAAGCTCTTTGTCCCAGGAATTGAGATCTAAAGTTTATTAGGGCTATGATCGCCAGCTATATGTTTGATCGTTTGTTTAATAGCATAAAAACTGCTAAAATTTAATGGCTGTCCATAAAATTTAATATTTTAATATCTATCGTGCAAACTTAAACATTACGCATGCGTGCTATTTTTTGTTATTTCCTGAGTTAACAAAGAAATAAATCTTTAAATGTATAATACCATTGTTAAATCAAATAGATGACTTAAAAATTGGTTCCCGTGTGATTTTCAGGATTAAAATATCCTATGACCTTATACTGATCCTAAGCTATCTTCCTACGATTTTCTGCCGAATTAGTCCCACAGATCTCGAATTATAAGCGTTGTAAGAAACTCGTCTTTATTTTTTAGATTTCTTTTCATTATACATGAACCATCAGATGGAGAGGATACAATCAGATCAATAGGTCTTCAATACAGGTGTCTTTTACACCTACTTCAGACAATAATGTTTCAAAACATAATTAAAACTAAGTATACTTGTAACTTACCTAACGAAATATGAGGATAAATAAACGAATTTTATAATTACACTAGCGACTCGCCCCAGCTTCATACGTACTTTCAATTTAACCACTATCTATTGCCCAAAACGCATTGGGTAGTTGTGAAGTTTTTAAGGACTCTGGAACTTATGTTTACTATACTATGTAGGGATTATTATTATTAGTATTCAGAGATAAAGATCAGGTTGAATGATAACAGTTAATCCTAACCCACAAATCTTGTGAGACTTGTCTCGTCGTGAAGTTAAGAATTTTACGCGTCAGTAAGAAATTTTTATTTATCTTCCATTATCAACGGTTCACGCTCACGACCAAATTCCAATTTATCGGACACAGGTTGGGAATACTTACATTTATAACTAAATACTGGTTTATATTATCAACTTAATATGGCTCTTTGTCTTGAAGAATTGTATTACCCAGGTGAATAAAAGTGACGTAATATATGAGGGGTATTTTAATGTTTATAATTCGTTGTTAATAATTGTGTTTCTGGACTACATTTGAAAGACTTATTAATAGCACGTATATGAACTTCAATTTCAGACTTTTTTTCTCATAAAACGTAGAAGACAATGTCCCTTTTTTCCATATTCAAACAAAAACAATTAATCCAAAAGCCATATTATTCGTTCAAGCATTGATTATTTTGGTTGTTATTGATGTTGTAAAAATGATAAAATAGCTGCAAATGTACTCAAGTCTCAAATGAAACAGAATATTGATGATTCAATTGAGAGTGTCATAGCTTCGTTTGATGATTTGGGATGTAGATATCTGATTATCAGTGTGTCGGTCTTTTTTTATAATTTAATGTTATATTTCAATAAGCAGAGTTATAGACAACTTATATTATAAAAAAGAGTCATTGCTTCAGCAAATCAATGACTGTTAAAGGTATCCGAAATAAAGTTAAAACAGCAGTTACTAGTACAGTATCGACTTTTGAAGCGTGAAATTACAAAATTGTTTCGCACGATGAGAATCCGTTTCAACCAATACCAAAACTGGTATTTTTATTATAGAAAATATTAAGATACAAACTGAGGACATAAATTTGCAAAAGACGTTAGTAAATGATGACGATTTTGTGAACGAATTGTCTTATGCGGAAGAAAATAAATAATTTCATGAGAAAACTTTTAATAACACCTTTGTTTCTTCTATGACTTATCTTGACGTGATCACTGACTTAGGTCTTAACGATAGCTATTAGAAAAGAAGTAAGGACAATGATAATTTAAAAATAATTAAGAGTTACATTGGTTTTAGAAATAACATAACATAAAGTTTATTCTATTTTTTCGGCGAGCTAAGAGTAATATCTTGTCTAGTGTTCATGTTAGTGTGCAGCAATCAAGAATTTGAAGCTTCGTGCTCTTCTTGTCTTTTGTGTTACTTTATAATAAATATTAACTAAATATAGGTTTTCTTGCACCAATCCGTTACCGCAGTTACCTTGAATCTAGATCATGCAAATAGCTACTCGGAAAGTGCGAAAACATACAAAAACGCTGAATCAAACGTAATGCGAGTCCAATCCGCGTTTACAAGCAACCTCAGAGAGTAACGAGCAAAAACCCGACGGCTCTAGTCGCCTCACCGGACCATCATCTCCGTAATTGATTCGCGCCTGTTAATATCACTAATTGTTTTAATTCGAGGTTAACCGTCACGCTCATTTATTATTGATCGAGTAACGGATGCTTTTTTGTTTGATGACAATTCATTCGATGAGTTTGAACATAATAGGGCCGTAAATATTTCTTGTACAGGAATATAAGTTACTACGCTTTCTGTTAATTCTACATTTATATGGTACTGCCATTCGATATAAAACGTCTATTGCGGACATAAAACGTTTTTCAGTCATCATCTGAACGCTAATGTTGAAGCAGGAAGAAGATAATATTATATCATGATATGGGCTTATCTAGGATGTGCTGGCAGCGTAGGGCACTCCCATATGTAATCAACTTTTTCGCAATAAAGACTATACCATTGGTTGATCATGTAAATGAAATAACGTTTACAGCAGATGAGTAGCTTTAAATTTATTTATTACAATCAATAACATCATTTAACGTAAATCTGTTCTCTTCCTTCTTACTAGCTTTTTATAAGGTTTGTAATGGAACAAATAAAACTTTTTCTTTCTTTCTGTCTTCTTTCTTATAATAGTGCCGTGCCGTCGAATGTCGTTGTTGTTACATTTTTTTTATAAATACTACAATTTTATCTTTCATGAATAAGACTCCAAAATCAATAACAGAATTGTCTTAAACGTTATCGAATCGATCTCCAACACCCGAACATCGCGACTACAGGCAGGTGGTCAGACAACTCCGCAAGCCTCTTTAGGAAGCCGTTTTTGCGACCTTTCTTCTGCGACTGGAAGCTGATGTATCGTTTAATTCAATGTCGCCATCCGACTCATAAAGGACTGATGAATGCTTAGCTGTATGGCTTGAGAACGTTTGGAATAAATAAATGATTCTGACGACTCGATTGGCGAAAGCATCATGTGTATTGCGTTGAAGTCAATGTAAATAATTGTGTTTGTAAATTTTTTTCCTGTTCCTTTAATGCCAAAATCTTTCCACTCTCTCTATTAAATGGCCAGAGCGTTAGACTTTCTTTTCAGGATGTTTCTCTTTAATGCAATTTATCAATTTTACAACCTATATCTAGTACTGGCTGACCCGCGCGGCTTCGCTCCCGTAACATAACGTTATATCTATATGTAGTCAGTAAAATAGAGCCTATGTTACTCGTGGATGTAATGTAGTAATGTAGTTTTCGAACGGTGAATAATTTTTTAAATCGGTCCAGTAGTTTTTGAGCCTATTCATTACCAACAAACAAAGCTTTTCTCTTTATTATTAGTGTAGATATATTTTTTAATTTACTACATATATAGACCTTATGGCATCGAGTATTTTCATTCGAAACATTAAAGTGCCTTAAAGTTTAACGTATCAACGTATTCAAATTTATAGTTCCAAGAGAAAGATTCATAAATATTTCAAAAACTAAGACATCATCGATTATTTTATTTCGTTCTGTGAAACACAAGCCCAGCATGCTTCCTTGTTCATAATCGCGTCACATCTCGTGACTGATTTTAATTACGACCCGTTCCGTACTTCCAAAACGTCTGGTCGGGAATGCCGTCCACTGCCGCTTCAAAGGACGCCGCTTACATATCCTGGATTCTTTGGAGCTCCCAGCTCCAGGGTTATCAGATACAATGTTGAAATGTCATAAAGTCGGATTTTAACGAGAAAAGATAAACGATGTTTTTTACAGGAAAGTAGATGCTAGATGTTGTTGTAAGTAAGTACTTTTTTTAAGTGCGTGTAGTAATGAAAATTTAAAATACAAATGGTTCGTGAAGTTTTAAAAAAATCTTGATGTTGGCAACCCTAGGAACTATGTAATATATGATATTAAATGTGACGATAACTTTGCTCGGTAAAAAATGGGAAATTAGCATTCTCGAGAAATGCACATAAAGGTAGACACTTCGGGGAAAAAGTTGTTAATTAGTGCCACAATTTCGTTGTTTTAATGAAGCTCTAAAAATTTCTTCCTTTGAAGTTATTTTACCGCAAAATTAATAAGACGAGTAGTGTTTTAAAGTGTCGGTCATCTGGGAACCCTCCATATTATTAAATGTTTACGTGGGATATAAAAATAATAATTGAAATTCTACGTTTTCTTGGAATTTATTCAAGTAGTTTCACAGTGGTTTTTTTTTTATTATATTATTTATTTATTCACAAATTCATCAGCCATCTTCAGTAATTTAACAATCTATTATCCGTCACAATAATATCTATACTAAAATTGTTATGATGACATAATATAGGTGATGTAAATTCAAAGAGTTTTTATGTTTGTGTGAACGCTGATAACACTAACTGTTGGTTTCAGTAATTTAATCATTTCAATCAAAGTAAACTTTAGGCGTATAACCTTATGCTACGGAAGCAAAGCCGTGCGAAACAGCTAGTATAGTATAAGTAAAAAGCAACATATAATAGTTTATTAAAATTTTGAAAAAGGTACATTGGTAAAATCCCGTCTGTAGTTAATCATTACGCGCTGTAACCTACCTCCGCTCGATCGCGAAAATATTTAGCCCTCGATTGATTAACTCTCGGTAGGCATTAAATAATAAATTGCATACAAGATAAATTGCGAGGCGTAGCAGGTGAGAGCGAAGCACTGGGCGATTGCATTACGATAGAGGTGGAGGCACGCCCTGCGATCAGATACCAAGATTGTAATGGTAACATTGTTTCGGGTGTTAATTGAAGGTTATGAGATTTATTATTATAGAAAAATTTGAATTAAGGCTTTTTTTCGTTAGCTTTGCTAGCTTTTTCCCGTAGCATAATATAATACAGCTTTCTCGTATCGATACAGTGCTTTTTGAGATATGCGCGTTCAAACAAACTCTCCAGCTTGATATTATTAAGAATAGATGTACAGTTTCGTGCACAACTTGAATACGTCTTGTGTTTTAATGTAAACTTTACTCAAAAGCTATTTTAATTTTTGGACAACATATTTAAATATCATGTTACTTGTAATTTGATGAATTTCACATAAAAAAATAATGATGTGAGAGTTTAATAGGTCGTAGAAGTATGATTTGCTCTTAGGAAAAATCAACTAGTGTAACATATGTGAAAAACGACCAAGCGTTACTTCACACATACCTACGCTATATTTATTAAACTGACGTGGTTTTATGTTCTCCAAACATTATTTTTTGCAAAACTTTAATACTTCACAAACTGTTTTCAAATTTAAGTGTAAAATGATCGCGTGTACGAGGACGCTAGTATCTGTCACCCGGGCGCGTCCGGAATTGTAATGAAGTAGATATAATATTGAATACCGGCACGTTTCGTTGAGTTAGGGAAATAATTTTAGTGAATTCTTTAAGGAAATTAAAAATTCCCTTACGACTAATATGCTTTGAATGATGTATGGTTGACGTCACTTACGCGGTGCTGTGATCAAATTTTTATTAATAGTAGTATAATAATATTTTTATTTTTATTTTTAGAACATGTAATGATTTCACAGAGGTAACTATGAACAAAAATAAAAAAGGTTGTTCCCTTTTATAACAAAAAGCAATAAAGGACTTTTATCCCACTCCACATAATCGAAATGATGGTGGAAGCTAGTTCACCCTATTAATTTATTAAGGCCAAATTATTGAAGGATGTGAGTTGGAATTTTGTATACAGCAATAATTCGACACGTTCTATTTGTAGTATTAATTAAAAAAATCAATCATCTCCACCCTGAACAATATTCATTTTTCTTTTCTATGCGATTTTTCCTCTACTCTCTGGTTGTCTGTAAGAAATCACTAGTAGCGGTAAGTCGGCCTACTTTTCAGTGTATCTGTATTTTTCGTTCAATTATTCATTCATTATTCAATTTCCAAAACAAACTTAAGTTTCTTTCAGCCGAGCCTTCTTTTCTGCCCCTTATACAATAATTTAAGATTACTTTTAACCCTGTTTTTTCAAAAGTGGGTAGCCCCATACATCACGCTAAGAGTACGTAATACATCGTTACGTCACCCCGAGACCCCATTAGGAATTCCGACACGTAAAGTCGTCACGTAGTCGTCCCGGCCCCGGACGACGTGCATAATATTTTAGTTTTTTTTTCTTGAAAATTAATTGTCTTACGCATAATTGGGTTTACATGATAAGGCGTTTTTATTAAATTAACGGTTAATTTTATTATCAATAATTTTTTATAGAGATTTTTCGGTAGAGATAGAGTTTGATTCAGATCAATGGTTGTCTGGAAGAAAATGGTACTTAGCGTTAAAACCACCATTTGCACTCTTACCCTTATTTTAAAATTTTTTAATTATTTTCTTCTATGCTTATGTATGTGTGCAATGAAGTATGTCATTTCATCATTTTAATTGATTTAAATTATATTATAGATTTTAAAGTACACGTATTTGTGTAATGAACCTTATTCTATGCCAGAAGTAAATATAGAAAAAAAACTTCTTAATACATTTTTTATCCTGAATTCAATATAAGGTGTTGTTGTAGTGTCATCAATCATAATAAAAAATTTAAATATTTTTATAATTGAAACAATTGCTATTAAAAACAGCATTATTATGCGAAAAGATTACTTAGTATAATTCTGAATATAAAAGTATTCCTATTATACCTTTAACAATCCGGTTCGAGCAGATTACCGCCAGTGACCACGGTTACGGCCCATTACCGACATTTACATAATTTAACGGATCTCTCTTACTGGTCGTATTAAGCTGTGATCATAATGAGAGGTTTATCTCAACATTTGTTATAAAGATAAGATTAGATTTGTAATTGATGTCTCCACTATTTCATTGTGCATCTATTGAAAAATTTGTTCACAAAAACGTTATCTGACATACAAACAAAATTACACTTCAAGTAGAAAATTAATTTTATTTTATGTTTGAAATCTTTTTAAAATCGGTATTTTTACTTTAATTTAATTTTAAAGTTAACAAAATTTTCACTTACTTTTAAGTTATTTTCAACTTTTTAGTATGAGGAAGTCGGTTCAAAATAAAAATATTTTTATACATTAAATTTTTTACTGCTTGCCAGTTCCGTCCTATCGATCAAACTTTACTGGTCGACGTAGAAAACAATGATTATTATAACGTAACCTGCAAATGCTTAAAAAAACTTCATTAATGTTAAAATAGTATTGCACTGTGTTTCGACGGTGGGTGGGGGTCTGCATTCCTATCCCATTCTGTTGTTGTACTCCTCTCTCAATTTCCCATAATTAATTCTCTCCTTATTTCCCCTCCCCTTCCATCTGCAACACATTGAAAAAAAAACAAAAACTGTAGTACTATAAGTCATGACCAAATCTCGTTCCAGTATGTTCAGAACTTACCTTTCGACGCTCACAACCGTTTAATGTGCGCTTCAAACAAACATAATATTTACGAGCTGATATTGAATTAATTCCGGAATGTTTGCAGATCACGACGAGTTTAATTTGGTTTTTAATTAAAGATAACGTTTTAGCGAGATTATCTGAATAAATTTGGTTCTGTGTGGTCTTAATACGATAAGAGATTGGTAGTGCAAGAAATTTGAAGTTTTTTATAATGTGCAAAATTACTTGGATCTTTATCAATTTCGTATAACTCAGTCGGGAATATATTTTCTTGTATATTCTAAGCAATTTAAACGTAAGCAATTTTAACGTCTTTATTATTGGAATAACATAATATGATGTTAAAGTTCAATATTTTATAACAGAAGAAATAACTTTGATTTTATTTTTGAAATTTATTCAAAGTCGGTGACAATCTTGTTAAATTGAAAATTAGGTAAAAGCAGCGTCTTTGAATATATTTCAAAAATAAAATCAAAGCTAATTTCTACTTTTTAGTGTGAAGAAGACGGTCGTTCCATAAATGGCGAAGATATGATAACTTACATAAAAAAAGAATGATTTTTTTGAAAGAGTTAAATGCGAGTCGTTAAAATGTATTATAGATACTATTTATAGATATGTCAGTAATTCTTTTTATTATTTCTAATTTCAAATAGACATGCCATTCAAATAATTAATGAAACATATCAAGCATTCTAAAACTTAAATTAAAAGCCTCATCCAATTACTCACAATAGCAGTGTGACGGTCTGTCTGTCACATACGACACACGTGACATAAGATTTGAATCAAATTCGTCACACTCACGTAGCTGCGTGGATTAAACTTATCTGTTTATCTGTAACTCTGTACCTGGTATGCCTTCGTTGATGTCAGAGCGTTTTGAATGTCACCAGTTTTTGTTTTTACATATCTTTTAATAAGTACTTAAGTTGTTCTTTTTTGAATTAATAAAACTAAATTAAATAAGAAACTATTTAATGACTGACTGAGATTCGGAAAATATTCATTTTATTTTCTAACAACATCTTTACTAATATTATAAATGCGAAAGTAACTTTGTCTGTTTCGTCTGTTTCTTCTTCACACCTAAATCACTGATCCGCTTTGGATGAATTTGTGTACCAATATAGTTTGAAACTTGAGAAAGGACTAGGGATCCTATGTAGTGTACAGCTAGTCTATACATATAATAAAAGAGTAACCGAACCATTTCTATACATTGAATATTTTTCAAAAAGAATGATTGGTATGTAATATGTATGTTCCATAGATACCAAAACCATGGTTAGAATTTTTTTTTTCTGTTTGTCTGTTTGTCTGTTTATCTGTTAGTCTGTTTGTCTGTTTGTCTGTTTATTTGTTTGTATGTTCGTCAATCACGTAATAACTACTGGGCAGATTTTGATAAAATTTCACATGCTGATAGAACAATATTAGGTTCAACTTATAGGCTACATTTTATTTGAAAAAAATATTTTTAGGGGTGGCTTGCCATACATGCAAACGGAGGGTATAAAAATAAATTCGCGAACACAGCATGAAATGAGATGCCATTGAATAGGTTTTTAAAAATGAAATAGAGGTTTCTAAATGCGTTTTTAGCTAAAATCAATATTTTTTGAGATATACACATCTAAAGTCGTGAAAATGTCATACCACGTGGCAATGTGAGATTTTGGTTGAGTTGCGGACATGCCTTTTTATAGTTTAACGTATACTTTAAGAGTATAAAAAGGCGTGTCCCCAACATCTATATGTTAAGACGATAAAAACGCTTAATGAATCCTTGAAAACCTTCAAAAATTAACTAACTTTCCGCCCGCGGCTTCGTTCGCGTGGGCTAAAATTTTCGGTATTTTGAAGAGACGTGCGTACTGTCAAATTTTGGTCAAACCTATTTCTATAGAAAATTATAAAAAAAAAAACTATAGACATGCGCATATATCAGCGGTCATGCGACCGTAATTATTTTAGACTTTTGTTTTGCGCCTCTACAAAATACAGAAATTAGTAGCCCACGCGTGCGAAGCCGCGGGCGGAAAGCTAGTTAATAATAAAAAAGAAACGATACTAAAATACTATAAATGCAGATTATTAGTTATATCTGTAAAAATATAAAGTATAATATTACTCCTGTGTAAAAAAATACCCACATTTGATTTAATATTGTACCAGCCTTCGCCCACAATATTTCTTACAAGCATGGATTTACACATACGATATTTTTTCCATATACTTTAACTGTCTCTTTAAAGCTCTCAAAAGAATGTTAACTGTGATTCAATCTCTTAAGATTTGAATCAAATTGGTCACACTCACGCAACTTCGTGATATAAACCTCATCTATATATCTGTAAGCTTTAAGAGGTATCTACAGATGCATTTTTTACTAACTCCTTTAAACTACAGTTAGTATAAATCAGTCTGCAGGTCTCAGTAGCTTCCGCCTGCAACATTGTAAGCGTGCACGAAGGGAGTTTTTCTTTATGTAATATAATGAGTTATAGTAACATTGGCAGTTTATAATTGACTTGGTGTGCTCTGCGGCGTCACCCGCGTATATATTCAGTTCCCGTGGGATTATTGGGACAAAGACTATGTAACTTCATCCAAATCGGTTTAGTGGTTTAGGCGTGAAGAAGAGGCATACATAATGACAGAGTTACTTTCGCATTTATGATATAAAGCATGAAATAAAGATATGAAAGTATTCTTAACATATTCGTGAATAAATTGAATGTTTACAACCAAAATTGGTTAGATAAATATCTAAAGACACCAGTTTTAGATATTTATTTCTAACACGATGCAACAATTTTAAACACTCATCTTCACAATAAAATTTAACAGAGGTAGAGTTAAAATGTAACAAAAATAATTTGACATTTATGTCCTTACAAAGGTTTAATAAATAAATAAATAAATTATTCAGTTCATATAACACTTCGCCATCTAGTCCCAAACCAAGCAAGACTTATACTATGGAATCTACGTAACTGATAGATATATTTAAGCTTCCTTTTTTGTAAATGCATACATACTATAGATAACATTAACAACCAGCCTTATAAAAGAATCTATAAAAAGGTCAGTTTTAACAATGAACCATTAATAAATATTCTTATCTAAGACAATGATACAAGTTCCCATGTATTGCAGTTAACAGTTATTACAGGCGAACCGTCTATCCGTCTGTCCGTCTGTCAAACATCCGTAACCCTTCCATATAAGGGTACACTTGATTACCTTTCGAAACTCACATCTAATGCTTCTAATATTTGTGTATTTTACAAACAAAATCTAAGAATATCAAAATATAAGTATATAACTTAAATAATATTTTTATGTAATGCTTGATTCCAAAAATGTAGAGAAAGCTAAAAAAATACAAACTGTCATGATAGAGAATACCAAAATTTATTCCCAAATAATAGGGATAAAAACTATCATATTATGTCCTTTCTCGGGTGTCATATAATCTCTGCACCAAATTTGATCCAAATCGGTTCAGTGGGTTAGGCATGAAGAAGAAACGGGCATACAGAGTTACTTTCGCATTTATAATATTAGAAGCTTATACAGTAATGTTAAAAAACAACTATGATGTAAATCAATAGTTTACCAAAATCACAGAAGATAACTAAATTAACACAAATTTAGAAT
>LQNK01002775.1:85817-108943 GCA_001586405.1 Phoebis sennae | reverse complement strand
GGGGGGGGGGGGGGGGGGGCGCACGTCGAACTGATAATGGTTTAATCAAAGTCCGCGTTACGACAATAGACGTGGGTGGGAATTAGGGAATCGAGCAGCTTGCGTTAATAGCGCCGGGATAAGATTCGATTTAAGAAGATTTACAGCCTGTTCTCAAAAAGTTTTAACGAACGGTGATTGGGTTTGTCGAACCAAAGAATAAATTTTAAGACACTCCCGTTTTAAAATTTGCACTCCAAGTATTCAAATTAATAAACATTACTTTGTTAACCGACTTACAAAAAAGGAGGAGGTTATATAAAATATTTTCAAAGCACCGAATGAAATTCGGTTTCAACTTTACCGAACCAAATTTTCGGCCAAATTATTTGGTTTGCCATATTTTCATTGTTTTGTCGCGTATGTACGTTCTAACAGGAACGCTTGGATTTTTTTAATAAGTTAGGAAAATTTAAATATCGAACCGAATATATTCGGCCCAATACAAATAGTTCAAAAGATGCCGAATACCGAATACCAAATGAATACTCCGCCCATCCCTAGTAATATTCTATTAACACACTTTAGACATTGAACTAATCCAACACTAGTCTTAAAGAGAAAGTAGTTTTAAAAATGATACTAATGGATAAAAATTGTTATTAACAAGAAAAAAAGCAATCGAATTGTCTATAAACATTTAAAGCGTAATATCAATAACAATTAACAAAGCATTAAAAAGCGAAGATTCTTACAACCTCTTAAAACCAAAATGGATTATAACAGAAAAGTCATCGTATAAATCAGTAACATTGTATCGGATTCCGCGTAACCACTACACTGGCTCAGCGAGAGTTATTAGCCCTCTATAAATTAGCCATAATGAACACCAGATAAAGCCGCCTGCGACCGGTAAAAACTGGTCCTTGCGTATGGAGCCAATGATTTATAAACATTTCCTGGATGGAGGAAAGCATGGCGTAGCTTTAGAGTGACTTTATAATTGTGCTAATATTGAAACAAACATATTTGAGACACTGCCCCGTTGGTTTAGTTGGTTGCATCTTGGACTATACATCGTGTTCGATTCCCGGATGGGTCCGAAAATATTATTGAGATTTTTCTAACACAAAGTCTCAATAGCCCTAAGTCTGGAAGTTGTCGGTGTTGAAACACCCCCGTTTGAATAAATCGTTCTTTCTTTCCCGTGCCTCGGACAGCAGGTAAAGCCGTCGGTCCAGCGCGTGATCTCTCTCCGTTCGTATTGGTCTGCCATCCCATTGGATTATTATGAAAGCAAAGGAATAGAGAGTGTATCTGTGTTTGCGAACATACTTGTGCACTATAATATCTCATAGACCTGGCCGAGCTATATAATTTATACGTATAAACAATATCTAAATCTTGCTAAGGGTTATCATACATTAAAAACAGAAATAAAAGGATAAAGTGCCTTAAGAAAATTGTTGTAGTCACAACTGTTCCCAACTATTTTTACACAGTAAATAACCCGCCATATATGTCCGAACCTAATCCTAAACACATAAATGTACTCCGTTTAGGGTTATCCAATAACAGATTCAATTCACAATAAATTCAAATAAGAGCTCAGTAAATGGCCGCCGAAATCTACGTGAAAAGCTCTTAAACTACCCTCCATTGGACCACTTTAAAACGAAATCTGTTCCATTACTTCAAACTTACAACCTTATCTCCACCTAATAAGGTTTATAATTCCTTGTTGAGGCTATTAAGAGTAAGTAAATCGTTTGTGTTAAGGGCACGTATAGGATTCGTTCCGATAACGGTCGTGGTCGTATCGTATCCGTGATCTCCACTCACAGCCTGTTATTGGTGAACTATTAAACCGTTTAAAGCGCAGTGGCTTTTTGCGATTGTAAATGCTAATTCGTCGTGTGTCGACAGATCGCGGTGATACGAGACTTATTTACATTAAATTAATTATTTATTTCTCGCTAAATAAATGTGGGTTGTCTTTTTTCTTGGTTGTTGTACAGGATGTTACTATTTTCTTATTAATTAAATTGTTTATCAGCAACTTCCATATTACGTTTTATATTTTTGAAATATTTAATTATAACGTAACTATGCACGAAACAAAAAATGATGTCTTTGTTTAATCTTGTTAATTAACAATATTAATTATAGAGTTATACCGGCGCACCTGTTATTATCAGTCAAAAACATTATTAATTATGACTTCTTTATTCAATTTAAATACTAATAACAGCCTCTGAGTTAGTTTATCAGCTAAATTTAACTAAATAATAATACTCGATTACAAAATAGCAATAATTTTGCAGCAAAAATTAAGACAATACAAAAATTAAGGTTGTCATTAAATAGAATCCCATAATAAAATATCGTAACGACGTATCGTCACGTGTAAAAGCCGAAGCATCTCGTGGAGTGTCACCAGGTTCAGCAAACAGGAGCGTGGAATTTATTGTCTAGCTGCGTCTACAACAGCTCGAATTACGGCCACCGCTGACAATACCAGAATTACTTTCCCTTTTCAATGATTAAACTTAATAGTCAATAAGAATGTGTTCTATTTTTTATTTATTTATTGCAAAGAGTATAGAGACTTACCATCAGGTGATCTACTTGCTCTGCCTGCTCTGTTATAAAAAAAGACATTTACAATATGCACATAAAATATGATCTAATTAGTCCTACTAATATTAGAAATGCGAAAGTTTGTGAGGATGTATGTATGTGTGTTTGTTACTCTTTCACGCAAAAACTACTGAACCGATTATGAAACTTGGTATACATGGGCTCAAAATAACATATAGGCTACTTATTAACTAGGTACTTATGTCCAATAGTTGTTATGGAATAACATTGTAAGATTGACTCCATGAGGTTCTACGTCTTTAAAAGTTAAATATTGTTTTAATATTAGATTACAATCCCGTGCCTGTTCTAAAGTCCTAATGTCGCGGTTCTTCTTATAATCGTTTAAATGATTTATAAAATGAGTTGCCATTAGAGCATTTGTTTTTCTAACAATTTTAACGACATTGTAGTCCACGACTTGTTGAAGTTCAAAAACGAGTTTTTAATATTGTTAGAATTTGTATTGCAATCACGTAAGGAGAAAACCTGTCTTTTACTTGATCTTGGAGATCCTGAATTGTGTGAAAAAGGAATCGGGAATGATTTAATGTGCATGTATAATAAGGGATATTTTGTGTCGTTTAATAAATCGAAGTTTGGTATGTTTATGTACTAACATGCAACTGTTGAATTAGTGTTTTCTAAAAGATAAATTTTAGCCAAATTAAAAATTTTAATTCTAATCTAACATGAAACATGATAGCCTTTCAATATGTGAAATTTCATCAAAATCCGCTCTGTATTTGCGGAGTGATTGACACACGAATATCCAAACTCTTATAATATTCGTAGGATATTTTATTATTCTACTGATTCTCAACTCAAACTCTATTTAATATGGAATTTCATATGTTTGCATGTTTTAAATTCAAGAACTGCTTGAAAGGATTTGAATAAAATTTTATTCAAACCTGCAAAGCATAAACACATTTATTATTCTGAACCATTCTAACGGAAACTAGCTTAAATCAGAAACAATTTCGCCAAAATCAAGCATATCCCTAACAGAAGTGTTGAGGCATTATTAGCATATGAATAGAGGATCTACGGTGGCTTATCACGCCATCGCCAGACTGAAGATATTGCCTCTCCACACTCTGGCTAAACATATGGACATATTATTCAAATTGCAAGGTTCTGAACTTTACACTGAAAAGGTGTATATTGAATGGGGACTTTTGATTGCGGAGTGTTGGGTATCTTGGTTTTATTGGTATTAAACATTTTCAATTCTTGCTTAGACGATTT
The DNA here is from genome assembly GCA_001586405.1 of Phoebis sennae. Taxonomy (NCBI): domain Eukaryota; kingdom Metazoa; phylum Arthropoda; class Insecta; order Lepidoptera; family Pieridae; genus Phoebis; species Phoebis sennae. Next base: position 105,073 of record LQNK01002775.1, on the reverse strand, counting down.
GATCAATGGTATGTTTTTGCACCTTTATTGTTTGACTACGTTGATAAGTTTGATGTGTTTTAGGATAATGCAAATGACCACCTCTTTGGTTTAGTAGTTGACGAGGACAGGGGTTCGATTTTTTTTTAATTGTTTTATTTATTTATTGAAGTGACATAGATATTAAAGTAACATGGATATATAAAAATAGGAAGTATAGCTGTTTAACGATAAGTGAGCCGTATAATTTTAAATAGTTCACACGGTTTGTACTCACTTCTTCTTTATTCGGTATAGGCCGACAGTTTCGGACCGTTTCGGAGGTCCTTCATCAGGATGAGTGGGACGTTTACGCGGTCACGTCCTTTACGAAACTGTAGGCCTATCTTATATATAAAAATGAATCGCTAAATGTATTGGTAAGCGCATAACTCAACAATGACTGAACCAATTTGGATAATTTTTAATGTTCGTTGAAGTTCAAGTATGGTTTTTACGGCGAGAAAAATTCGAATTGCCGGGTCCGCGTAAACGAAGCCGCGGGCGGAAAGCTAATACCGAATAAAAAAAAAGTGAGTATAAACCGTGTTAACAATTTAAAATACAATGAATTATTAAATAAATTTCACGTAATAAACCTGCATTTATATAAAAAAATCTATCTCAGTATACGCATAGGGTAGGAATTAAATGTAGCGTAATATTTAAGATACAAATTCTAGTTTTCGATAAGTTTCAGGATACGTGAACATCTCATTAGTTGAATGCTTTTGCAGTAATATCGTGGTTTGAATCTTAACGCTGATACATAAATTTATTCATGCCGGGATTGCCAGGGTATTATATTAAGTTAAATAGTAAGAAATGTGTAAAATATATAAGTGAATAGCGACCCACCCTGACTTCGCTCGTACTATATTATGCGTGTAATGCACACATTCACACATTCCTCTTGAATCCCTGTATTTGTTAAAAAAAACCGTATCAAAATCTGTTGGGTAGTTTTTAAGATATAAGTATTAAAAGGACAAACAGTGGGAAGTGACTTGGTTTTATACTATGTAGAGATTATAAAAAATTGTTAATTGAATGTTTACTATTCTTTTCGCATACCCGTTTGAGAAGAATATGATTTGTAACATTGCTTACACAAAATTAAATTGTTCCTTGCCTAATTAAACCTTTCAAACTACTTAGTTAAATGTACTCCTTTGTGAAACAGAATTATCCCAGTCATGTATAATTAAAAAATTAAATAAATAACAATTAAAGCTGTATCGAGTGTTCGTGACAGTGCTGTCAGCCGGTCCCTCCCACGTGTCGTGTCGGATCCGTCACGTATCGGCGTCGGAACGCGATATGCAAATTAACACGACACCACGAAATGTACATATGATTGGCATATCAATGGTTTGAGAGTACGTAAAGCATTCTTTGCATAATAAGATGCATGCGTGTTTGTTCCACTATGACAAAGATATACGATATTGATAATCCACGTTCAATGCTTAAAAACCATTTCAAGTAATGCTATATTTTGTCCGATGAATGGGAACACTGGAAGCCCGTATACTCTACCTAATCTACCCATATCTCTTATTCTATTCGGCATTAAATCTTTACTCATGTGCGTGATATGATATGAACTCCTCACTATTAAATAATTAATTAATATTCAGCAACTTTTTGATTAATAAAAATTAAAAAAAGACAGTTATAAAATCAGCATCTATTCATGATTCGGATTAGCATTTTAACTTCAAAAAGCTTATCTTCTTATAAAAAATATTTTTTTTTATTTTTTGAACCACGTCTCTTAAAAATTATAATATAAGAAGGGAAGAAAGAAACGGCGTCTATTGAAATGTGAATATCTATATGAATAGCATTGTACCTCGCGATTCCTTACAATCCCTTGTAAGATCCGAATGTTTACATCCCTGTTATTCTCGAGGGTGCGCCAGTCGGTCGGCAGCCGCCCTCGCGAGTGGAAGGCTGTGTCGCCGCCCGCCCTAACTTCTATCGGGAAATATATCGAGTGTATACCCAATTTCAAGAAAAGATTTTTCATGTGATGTTTGATGTATGGGACTTTTGAAACATTTAAATGTTATTGTTATTGTTATTGTTGAATTTGTTATTTTGAGTAACGTAGAGGATAAATACTGTGCTGCTAAGTTGTAAAGAAGTACTTTAGTGAGAGTGCAGTAATTATAGTGGTGCTTTTGTGTTTATAAAGTGCAGCGGAGATTAAAAGGTATGACATTTAATTTAACTTTTTAATGTTGGGCGGAAAAATCTATATTAAAATCAAAAGTGACTGACTGACTGACATAGTGATCTATCAACGCACAGCCTAAACCGCTGGACGGATCAGGCTGAAATTTGGCATGCAGGTAGTTGTGACGTAGGCATTCGTTAAGAAAGGATTTTAATCAAATCCCACAGAAACGGGGAAAATAGATACACGCGGGTGAATCTGCGGGGCATAGCTAGTATATTATAAGTTTGCAAATTCGTTTGAGAAATTTCTAGCATAATACAACAAGTATTTTACGTAAGCAGTAAAAGCCCAAAAAGCTAAATATTTTTATCAAATTTTTATTTAGTATATTCACATCCAAAATATCAGAGGAGCCCATTAAAAATTATCAAGTACGTAAAATAAAAGGGCATGATTTACATATTTCGCGATACATTTAAATGTACATTAAGCCTGTACTTTAGGGCTACGTCTTATAACTCAAACAATTTTTGGTATATTTTTTCCTCATCGTAAGTATTATCAGTAAACTGTTTTATGAGAGAATAGAAAAACTATTAAGAAGGGATGAAAGAACGTGCTTAAAATATTGTTTCTTCAAACTTAACTAATGACCGTTTATTATTTAATTATATGAAAGGCAATATATCACAAAAATAATTAATAAAATAAAAATAATAATAATCGTTTTATCAAAGTGGTATATCTGTATTTTTCCCTTTACACTTTAGGGAGAATATAACACATACATTGTTGTAATATTATTACAAAATAAGTGACAACCCTACCTACCGTTGATAAGAATTGACAAGACGAACTGCGCGAGTGTTTGCCAATTAATTGTGAGTTGCAACCGATAGCCTACCTGTTGGCACCGTGTTTGTTATAGGGCTGCCATTAAATATTTTTTTATTTTAATTAATTTATTAGCCTTAAACGAATTTAAAATTGTCATAATGGAAAATGTTATTGATAGAAAATATTATAAAAACGTGTATATTAATGCCGCATATCGTATTCTTTTAAGGTAAATTAAGAAGAATAAAAACATAGAGCACAATATAACTAATGGGAATCAACAATACTTTTGTAAAAACTAATCCCTTCGGAAAGATACCATTTTCATGTTGCGTAAAAGGTTGGTACGAAATGCTGCTAATCAGTTACTAAAACATTTTTGATAGTAATCATTTTTCCGTTATCCCTGATTTTCATCTGAAGCACAGTGGTTGAACTCTATCATATAATTAGCACTGTACATAAGGTTGTACAAAGTGTAAAAAGTTTAAAAGAAACTTATATAACGATTACGTTATTTGATGCCCCGATTGGCGCAGTGGATACATCAATGGTCTATTGCGCCAGAGGGTGTGGGTTTGATCCCCACGAGTAGAAATTTATGATGTAATGAACATTGTATTTTTCTACTGTCTAGGTGTTTATTGATCTATAGAATGTATGTATTTAAAAGTATGTTTAAGTATGTCTATCAGTTATCCAGTTTCCATAGTACAAGCTTTGTTTAGTTTGGGATTAGATGGCGTAGTATTATGTCCAGGAATATTTATTTATCAAGTACTCTATAACAAGAAAATTTCATCTCAATTGAACTACGAGAAGTGTGTACTATTACAAGCTTCCAACTTCTAACCAAAGGCTTGTAACAAATAATTAAAATCTGTCTTTCGCTGAGATTTTTCGACCAAGTGTCAGGCACGTCCTTTAATTTGGGTGTGAATAAGTAACACTTGTCAACGTGAACGAGAACCGTTTCCTTGCTAACGGTTGAGTTATGGCCGGTTGTGGTGTAGTGGTGTAGAAGCGGAAGCGATAGGCGATTTCTTCTATCTATACTAATATTATAAAGCTGAAGGGTTTGTTTGTTTGTTTGTTTGAACGCGCTAATCTCGGAAACTACTGGTTCGAATTGAAAAATTATTTTTGTGTTGATTAGACTATTTATCGAGGAAGGCTTTAGCCTATATAACATCACGCTGCAACTATTAGGAGCGAAGAAATAATGGAAAATGTGAAAAAATCGGGGAAAATTATTCATGCTTGAGGGCTTTCGTTGCGTGCGCTGCGAAAACGGTTCAAGATACCAAAAAATTATGTATAAAAGAATTATTCCTCTTGAAATGATCTGCAAAAATGTCCGCGACAGTATATGTCTATCTTTTAAGATTAACTCACTAGAACCGTTTTTATGTAACATAATTATGCTACGGGAGCGGAGCCGCGCGGATTTAATATGTAATCTTTATTGTGTTTATTTATATATTTTATTTTGGTATCTACATTAAAGTGTTTTCATTCATTCATTCATTCATTCATTCATTCATTCATTCATAGGATTTCAATTTATGAAATCAAGAATGTAGAACACGCCCGAATAGAGAACCTCCGCCTTTTTTGAAGTCGGTTAGAAATATGGCGAGAACGGGTTATAATTTGCTATAATGTGCCAGTTAGACGAAAAACGTTTACACTAAAAATTGTGCTTTTCCAAAACTCCAATGGCTCCGATATCAATAGAGAGATTAATGCATATTATTTTAACATAAATATAAAATATATTTGTGTTAGTATTTTCTTTCCTTATAAAAACTAAATATCATTGTAAAAATATGATTGTACTAGCATCGCCCCACGGTTTCACCCGCACAACAACTGATCCCGCAGGAATTCCGGGATTAAAAGTAGCCTATGTGTTATTCTGGATCTTTACTTACTAGAATAACACATAAATACATATACCATGTTCCATCCAAATCCGTTTAGTAGTTTTTGCATGAAACCTACATACATACAAACATCCTCACAAACATTCGCATTTATATTATTAGTAGTATTCTCCGCCATCGCTTCACTCTGACTTCGTGACGATTCCCTTACGGCTAACTGGGCTCCGACGCAGGTGTGACGTATGTTTGTTGAACTACACTATTTATGACTGGAACGGTTACCTGATCTTAATTTTAGTTGGTTATTACTTTATAGTTATACCTTGCAAAGGTTGATTATGTTTGGTAGCATTTCAGAGATTTTAATGTGTAGAGCTGTACAGTATATACTGCATAGAGGCAGGTATAAGAATTCGGCAACGTTTCTGTTATGCTAAAAACCTTACTAATAAATGCGAAAATAACTCTGTCTGTATGCCTGCATCTTCTTCACGCCTAAACCGAATCCTACGGGAACGGGAAATATACGCGGGTGAAACCGCGAGGCAAAGCTAGTTGGAAATAAAATATTAATCTAAGAGATGTTTTACATGCAATTACTGTAACCCTAGTATTTCAGCTCAGCGCCCTTGCAAATTATTTATATTATATTGATAATATTTCATCGATTTGTAAAAAAAATCTAAATATCAGCCAATTTTGTTGGAAGTTATTTAAAATAGTTAAAATAATAAAATGTTTACATCATAATTCTCAACTATCACATCAAAAGTTTAATCAAACTGATGTTTACATCTTAACCAATAATCGAATCCAACTTCCAATTTAAAGTTAATATTCAAAGACAAACACATTTTTGTACTTTCAATTCTACTATATTTACACTTTTTACAATAATGTTTTATTTATTTAAACAATTCCATCAAGAAGTATCAATACAAAGTATAAAGTATTAATATTCAAAATCCTAAGGCGGTAAAAAGTACCCCAAACCTCTAATAGTTTGTGCAATGACTTGGCTGCAACTTTTCAACCCTTACTCAGCGAATTCTCGGCTTCCAATTTCACATTCCGCATGCAAACTGCCACGAGGTCTTAGGGACCCTGATATTCTATTAAGATAGGAACTTTGTGACCTCAGCTTGACATATTCTCGTCACCCCAATATGGCGGGAGCTATAAAATCCTTGTAAATGATTTGTGGGTATTTTGATAGCAGGAAAGGAAACTGTTTGCCTAATGTATGACAATGTAAAAGCTTGACTATTTGTTTAGATCTTTGTTTGGTTGTGTGGAAATTACGCGACGACTAGTGAACAAATTTTGATGTCATTGATAGGCTACCAGCTGGATTATATAAACTAGATTTTATTGATCTATAGACCCCGATTTTAACGCAAGCAAATACTTAATAGAATAAATTTAAAGTACGTATATTTATAATCGTACGTAGTTTTAAGTACGTTTGACAGATACTAAAGTTTTTTTTTAATGTTAAAAAAAAACTTCAAAGTAAAGTTTTCAAACTTTCTTTATAAGTTCGAGTTGCTCATGACTGAGTAAGTACTTTGAGAAGTTCTTTGGAGTTTGTCTTTGAAAATTTTAACAGTACATTTAAATTGTACCTTAGTGGGCAGAACTTTAAAAGGGAAAGTATTTTTTGCATTAAATAAGAACGAGTTTATGAATATTTATTCAAAACATAATAAATCTGTGATTTTTGTCAATATGTTTAATTTAATTATTATTGTCTGGTAGGTTAGTTTTACATAATTAAATTTTTATTAGTTAGCTGACACCTTTTAGTTTAATGTACATACATTGCTTTTTAGACTTGACTGACAATTACGAAGCTACCACTGAACGGATTTTGATGAATCTTTGTGTACAGATAGTTAAGTTTTGTTGGTAAGTTCGGTTTTTTTTTTTTTTTTTTTATGGCAGAGCAGGCAAAGGAGCAAGTGGGTCACCTGATGTTAAGTGATCACCGCCGCCCATGAACACCTGAAACACCGGGGGTATCACAGGTGCTTTGCCGGCCTTTGATGGACAAATACGCTCTTCTCTTGAAGGCCCCTTTATGTGATACTTTTGATTAACACTCGTGTTAAATAAAACTAAAAAAATATTATAGCATATTATTAAATTTGTTATTGATTTTTATACTCCAAGTTAACGAACCCGCGGGCAGAAGCTAGTAAAAATATTTTGTTCGAAAATACGTTGAAGTTAGTTAAAATCCTACCACAGCGAAAAATCCAATACTATGCTTGAGCAGCGTCGGTAAAATATCATGAATATTGGAGAGATTTGTGACAAATTGAAAGGAACGGAGCGCCCTTTCACACTTTTATGATCGTTTTTTAAGAAAGTTTCGCGCTGATTTATGACGAACTAAAATCAAAGGAGGGTTGTAATTTTCCATCTGATATCCTCATTTTTACGTTAGTATAGGGTTATGCAAGGTCTGTAGATTAAATTGTATCCATTCGGTATATAGTACATGGTTCGTTGTATATTGTATCTACTTTATAATCGAATAAGAATGTTTACACTGTTTACGTTTGAATTGTATTGTATTGTTATGTTAAATATTTCCACGAATATTTTAACACTAAAATTGGTGAAATCGGTTTAGCCGTTTTCGAGTTTTAGAAAACTAACGATCAGCAATTGATTTATATTTCTATAGATAGACTAGCTGAATATTCTTGATGGTTCTCTGAGCTTAGATTGTTCTAGAAAGAGCGATTCGGTTACTTTGCTGCTTTATTTATTACCCTTATATCCTGGTATGACATTTTATATTATTTATTCATTCTTGTCCCGTTTATTCTTCTCAAATAATACAATATATTGCTATGTTTTTCTTGATGCCCATTACTTATATCATTATAGTTAGAATATTTTAAGCTAAATAAGACTTAGGAAGTGAACCAGATCCATGTTAGGTTCAAGATACATTATGGTAACGGTGGAATATCGGCGCTTATAAGGGGGAGCTAAATGAAGAGAAAGCTCGCTTGGACTGATTTTCTATAATCGTGTTTTAGTTTTGTGAACCCTACGATCCAGTGGCGTACGCTGAATTTTGTTTTCTTGTGGTGATCACCTTTGATCATAATGATTACACGATTGTGATAATGGTGAAAAAAGGTGATCACTTCCCATCAGGTGACCCGCCCGCTCGTTTGCCTGCTTAGCGATAAAAAAATAAAAAAAAGGTTGAAATAAGACGGGTATTGCGTTTATTTTTACTCACTTATAACTGTTCGATGTATGTCCTTATGAATGTAAACTATATCTACACTTCTACAGTAATATTATAAAGAGGAAAACTTTATTTGGTTGTAATGAATAGGCTCAACAACTAGTGAACCGATTTGGAAAATTCTTCCACCATTCTAAAGCTATTATCTATGGGAAACATAGGCTATATTGTATTGTATTTTAATTGGTAGAGGCAATATAATTTTTATTTATTATTTTATATCATATATTTCATTAATATTTTGTTATGGAAGTGAAGGCATGCAGAACAGCTTAGAATAGAATAGAATTAATAGGTTTATTAAACGTCATTTTACTTTATTATTAACCCGCGTTTTACAAAGATGAGTCTTTTTCATTATGAGAAGGATGAAGGAGAAATTAAGGTCACTGTATCTTTAAAATAAATTACAAAAGAGGTGCTTAGCCTGTTCAATAGACAATGAGTTTTATACATAAAATGATGTTCCATAAATAATAGATGCAGTACATTTGTTGGCACACATCCCGACACGCTTTCTGAAATAGAAAGCAGTAAAGTTCAAGCGGTAACAGTTACAACGGGTCGGATCGTGTCGTGACGTCGTGTCGGTCACGTTAAGTGTGAAGAGTACCGTTTTGTTTAAGAGGTGTTACATTAAATAACTATAAAAAATAGGACGTGCTTCGTTCGGCATCTGTTAACGTCAAAACATGCTCGGTCTTATAACAAAATGAGGTATTAAGAAAGGCTTACTTAAACTTGGACTTAAGTCTTACTGTTAAGTTTTAAACAATATAACCAACTAGCTGCGCCCCAGGGCTTCGCTCCCGTGGCAATATCGTTCTCCTCGTATTCCTCGATAAATTTGCTATCTAACACTAAAACAATATTTCAAATCGGATCACTAGTTCCTGAGATTAGCGCGTTCAAACAAACAAACTCTTCAGCTTCATAATTTTAGTATAATTTGAATAAAATACTTAAATATTAAGATCCTATATTAATTTCGATTCTTAAGAATCGTAATCGCTATCCTTGGCACAATGGATACTGCTCTAACCACTAATCCTAAGGTAATTCAGCAAATAGTTTATCTGTATAGGAAACCTCATAAAACCGCAACTAATGAACATATCATTAGTTGCGGCGTGATTGAAATCAACATCAAAACTTTTACATTCATCATTTAATTAGGATTTTACTTTGTATAAGATTTTACTTTTTTCGTATTAAAACGAATTTATCACGATGTCATCCAAAGCTCTTAATGTCCCCAATTATTCATGTACATATTTTTGTTACAGGTAAGAGGGCATTAATTCCGAGCAGACCCGGCGAATTAATGCACGGCCACGCTTACACTGGTGAGTGGCTACTGTTTAGGACTTTGTTTTAAAACGGGTACATTTAGATTTACGAAAACCCGCTTGCTTTGGAGTAAGCGTGAATTACTTAGGCTACATCGGGGACCCCAAAAAACACATTTACTTAAACTTTACTTTGTAAACTTAAACTTACAGAGAAGTAGGTCTAGCCCGAAGCTAGCTCACTTATATTCTGAAGCAAAATTTATATAATTCTCGTGGGAAGGACAGCGTCTGCTCTTATGTATAGGGACGCTGCCGTAATACGTGTTTTTAACAAGACATTAAATTTGAAGACAGTAGAAGAAGAAACTTTAAAACAAAACATTGATCTAGCAATCGATTTTCTGATAAAATCCAATCAAAGGATAATAGTTTCATTCTCTGAAATTAATTAACTATATTGATTGTTAAATTTTAGTGATGAAGTCGATATCAATCCTACAATTGGTTATTGAGATAAACCTCTAGTTGTGTTATTGTATTAGGATTGATTATTAACAACAGGTATTGTTTCTTTTTACGGCGAGGTACGTAAATAAGCATTTGAGAATATATGAAATATATTTGTTACACACATTATTATGCAGAATTACACAGATGCCACTAGAAAACAAGCGGCTATATGCGCTAATTCACTCCTAGCAACTTAAATACGTAAAGAAAATTACTTTTCATAAATAAAATATCGAAATAATATTAAACAAAATTCAAAATAAACTCAGAAACAATTATAGATGCGGTACTTGTTACGAGTTTTCATTTCTTTTTTTTTATTATTTATTATTCAACCATTCTTTGACGTCTCATTATCCAAATTCCATCTGTACTGCTGAATGAATGTCTTTTTCTTTCTTCTTTCTTTCTTTCTCAAAGTCTCCTCTTGATGAGGAAAAATAGCCAGCATCACTTCTGTTATCGTGGTATACCAGCTGCAGCCCGCGGTTTCGCTTGCGTGGAACTCGCTGTCTATATACTTACTAACTTTGACATTTTATAATATTTGTAGGATAGTATGAAGAAGGTCGATCACTTATCATCAGGTGACCCGCACAATTTTGCTTACTCATAAAAAGTACACAGATATTTACATTTTACAAGCTTATTCAAATATTTGTTTGCACGGAAAGGTCCGAAACTTGGGACGACAGTTTACTGAACGAATTTACATAAAGTTTCGCAAAAGGGTTCACAAAGATAGGACACGATGCTACTTTCGGGCTTCCTCTGCGAAATACTAAATATCCTTTATTAAATTCATGTTTTTTTTTATTCTTATTGAAAAGCTTAATCGCAATGCGATTATGTCGCTCTGATAGTTATTACCAATCTTTTATTTACATTTTATATCACACACATTATCTCTATTCCTTAAATCTTAAATTATATTACTTAACAAATGAATAATTTCTTTACTCAATGTTTCGGTAGATAGCATTATAAACACATTTCATCAAAACGTGCAAAACGTTTTAGAGTACTAAAACACCACAAATGAAATGACACCATTTCATGTCTTTTTTCGAATACTTTCATTTTTTGATTTGTCCTCTTTTAACCGACTTCAAAAAAGTTATCTGGACTTGGTTATGGCACATGATTCTAAGATGATCAGTTTCGGCTTTTTAACTCGGATGGCTAATTATTTTGTGTGTATTGCTATATATTATGTGTTTGTCCACACATTTCTAAGTCACATCAAGATGAACCTTTTTTGATTAAAGTTAGGAACTTCAATTTAGAGAATAGTTGAATGTCAAGTTGGACGCGTAGTTTCAGAGACATGGGTAAATAAGGAAATATATTTTATACTTTGTATTGATACTTCTTGATGGAATTGCATATTACTTTTATATTTAAAGAAGAAGTGTTTGTCTTTAAATAAAAGAAATAAGGAAATATTTGTAAGTAGTTTAAAAGTTTAAAATTATACATACAAACTATATTTACCGATTCACAATAATCAGGAAAATAACATTTGCTTATAAAAATATCTTTAGAATTAGTTTCTTTTGGATTATCTAATTACTGTATTAAAAAGTCTTATCAATTGTTTTTCTATATGAATTATGATAATACAAAATCAATAATTAATGAATTTTTAATTAATTTATAAAAAAATGGCACAGAATAGAAATAACTGGAATGAATTGGAGGTGGCCTATACCCTACGAAGGGTTTCCTATAATATAGATTTTTAAATAGAAAGTAACTAACATTAGAATATATAATTACTACACATACTAATAGATTTAAGAAAACACCTTGTAAATTTACAAGAAATAAAGAGGCTTTATTATTTTTTTTATTAATTACTTAATTTTCCTCAATAAAAGTGCCTCTGGGGAGATGTCGCGGTGCAGTGCGCAGCCGGGACCTGGGGCGCGGGGCGTGGGGCGTGGGGCAGGGGGGGTAAATACAATTATTTACACCTCATGTTTGTTACTCGAATGATTTCCTTTAGTGCTATTTGATTTGGAAATTGTGTTGTGGATAAGTTATATTGTTTAGTCTGACTCTTTTTACGAGAATTATAAAAGCGAAAGAGAATTATACGAGTACTGAGTACTAGTATTTTTGGATGTTTGTTTTAACTTGTACTTTTGAAGAAATAAAGGAACATTTGTTTATTGGTATTGAATAGGCTCCGAAACTACAGGACCGATTTGGATGAAATTTGGTAGGTACAGATATACTTTAAACCCCAGGAATGACACAGGATAGTTTTTATTCCGAAAATCCTACGGGAACGGGATATATACGCGGGTCTTTGACTAGTTTTTGTTTGTGGGTTTGCTCACGTCAAAGTCTATCACCTAATCCAGGTAGATAGGTAATCTGTATACGAAATTTTATCAAAATCTAATTGATCGTTGCAACCAGATTGACATATAAACTTCACATTTATAACATTAGTAAGTGAAATATAAAGAATAATACATAAAACAATGGTGAAAAAAATAAAATAAATTATATACTTTTTCTCTACAATTTAACACTACGCCATCTAGTCCCAAACCAAGTAGAGTTATATAATTTTACATTTCTACATACAAAAATTCTATAATGTTACTCTACTATTATATTACTACAAGGTCAACTCCACTCCTCTCGTGTCCGTAGTACACGTACTCGCCGGTCGCCATGAATGAACGAGGGGCGCCGCCGCTCCGACAGGGTGGCTGTAGCGCGACCGACGGGTCTTAATACACCGGGGATACTGACACCGGTAACGCTGTTAAAAGTTGTCATCCAAATGGTATGAAACTGGTGTACTAATCTTACATTGTCAAAAACGTACCCTTAAAGTACCTAAGCGTACGGTTTAGGGTTTGGAAAAACTTGGGCCGAGAGGCCGTAGAATGATTTAGTTAATAATACTGCAACTAATGCAGGGAAACAGGGATGCGCTTGGCCATAGATATCGGAATGCAGAAGGATATGGAGAAGGCCAATACACAACAATGGACTTTGGGCTAAAAAGAAGAATTAATAAAAATACACAATTTTCATACAGCTTAATGAGCTGAAACAGTCTGGGTACTTGACGTGAGGATGAAAATAAAATTATATTTTTCTTTTGTTCTAGTAATATTAAAACTGGCTCATAATTCAAAATTTGTAGGTATTTTTGCTACTTTAGAAACTTGCATATTGTCTTCGTTAACAAAAGCTAATAGTTTCATTTATATTTCGGATCAAAGGTCAACGAAAAGTCCATTGACAACTCACCCGTTGAACAAGTATCAAGACTATTAAAACCGCAATTTTCGGCCACCCCGAGTGCACGCGGCAAGGTTAGCTTAGTTCGCAACGTGGTCGCCTAGACGCGCCACCGCGTCACGTTCCGAATTCAAAAATTTGTGCGAATTTAAAAATAGAACTCACGGTTTAAAAATGGAATACTATTTATAGTGCGTTCAGTGTGTGTTGATTGATTTATTGAGTGAATATTATTAGTTTAAAATTATAATAAATCTAATTTGAATTAAATCTGAAAATATTTACATTTTAATAGACAGCTGCTTACGAAATATATTTGAATATCGTTTATAATCGTTTATAAAGTACTTTTTTAATATATTTTTGAGGTGGGAGTAGATCTTATGTGAAGGGTATAAGGTTGTTTTTCGTTTGAGAGGCTTTGACAGATGTCGGGATGCAGAGGTGTTTACAAACAGCGTGGCATCGATTTCACATAAACTGAGAGTGGAATAACACAGACGATTTAAGAAACTATGTGTCTGACTTTGCACGTTCAAATTAATGTTATTTTTAAAGATATATTCATTGGATAGAGATACTGCATATATTTCATTTAATATTTATAAATTCCTGTTCTCAGATTTTGCTCTATGATAATTGATAAGTTAAAACCAATAAAAATTCTTGGTTTACGTTGAAAACAAAATCTCTTTATTATATAGCATCTAATTAGATGTATAATCTCAAGCAACATAATGCTCCGTTATTTTTTTAATATTTTGTTTAATTATTTGTATTCATTTATGATTATCTTCGTAAAATGCTACAAAATTTACGTAACAATTATCGATTGAAACAGGCAGGGCGTTTACTTTACGTCAAAAAATTACAAAATTATCGTTGTGTATATTGAAGCACTATTTGTTGCATAATAAAACACCACTCTATGAACCCCATTCCTACACACATACACACACACACAGACACGCGTAATATATGCGTCTGTGAGCGGGACTTTTCTATGACTCACGCCGCGGCGTAGTCAATAACCCTCAGATGCTAATGTAATATGAACTCTATATTACAAGCATTTAAGGTACATTATTGATCAAGTGTTTGGTCAAGCAACAGTTTGTCGGGGTTTTCCTTTGCTAATCTGTTTTGTAAGGCGCAAGAAAATTGTTTGAAAATATTTTTTTACAATTGGATACTACGGATATTTCGAATCAATTTGTATGCGGTTTCTTATAAACTACGATTAATAATTAAAGGTTAGAACGCTATTATTATTATAAAAAGTGATTTCAAGATATAAATTTCGTATGTCGTATTGAAAAATCAGTCTGGACACTTATCTGTAAACGTATGCAAATGAACATTTTTAATTGTATCTCGACAAAGCCTCTCTTCAACCCCATTAGGGCTGGCACCCCTTTCGCAATGCACATTGTATTTTCAATTGTATTTACTTGAGATAAAGTTTAATTTTAATTGACATGAGTTGTTTTTAACACCGCGTATTTTCGTTTTGCGTGAACAACATTGCGCTTTTCTTTTTTTAACGGAAAGCTCTTTTTTGCGTTCTTGCTGTTAAATGTAAAAACTTTAAATTTGTAGAAAGTAGTGTCGATGCAAAATTCTATATTTTTTACTTTTTTACTTTTTGTTTATTATTTTAATATCAAAAATATTTAATCTGTGACTTTTAGTGTTTGTATGTGTTTGGAATATCTAAAATTCGTATGCCAAAATATTAAACATATTTGTTTAAATTTTCAAAAAATGATAATTTTAACACAGCCTATTTCGGTAAAATAACACCAGCTACCAAAATTCAATTTAACTAACATCAGGACATACATACAGACTAACAAACGATTCATAAAAATCAGGTAAACAACAAATTCTTAATGAAAAACACATTCACAAAAATCGATACAATTTAATCAACACGCCTACACTTATCTCCTGAGATAATCCTGCAAGTGAATTTAGTGTACGATAAATCGTGGGGAACCTCGATGGCTAGACAATACTATTATATTAGGTACCTAGGTACTGTGGGGAAAGTAATAGCGAAGTTTCTGGAAGCTTGATTTAATATACCCGGCTTTGGGGGTTTCTTTAAAGGTATTATATTTACTGCCTAAATGCCTCAAAATTGTATTATAATAACTTAGTATTCGATGCCAACAAAGATTTATAAATAGCCCAAATAAATAATGGATTATTTCAATAAATATAATAATCCTGACATTTGGCTTAGTGATTTTTATTACAAATGTGCATGTTTGTAATAAACTTTTACAATAATAACCAAAAAAAGATAAAATAAAGTACAATATTGTGTTGGCGACTCCACAGTTTTGTTGTTAGGCGGAGGGTGGTGAAGTTGTAGAGTGCACAATGCAATGCAATACGAAACTAAATTGATAAAATAAATCATGATTACAGTTGACACGGACGAAATTAAAACTTACATTATATGGAATTTATATTTAATGGAAAATTTAATGGGTATAGATTAATTATTATAAAAACTTATACATGATATTGATTCCTACTGTTACAAATATTATGAATATTTGGTAGGACATTTAAAAACCGTCATAAATTTATACACGTATTAAAAAAACAATTGTTTTTGAGCGCGAAATAACCTATTTATTTTCGACGTTCCATTTTAAAAACGATAAATTTTAAAATATTTATTAAAAAGCAAATTTATAAAAGTTTATTATCTATTAAAAATTAGGTTTTCTTTCGGAAAACACGGAACATGAGATAAAATTGAACATGAACATTTTGTCCAATTAAGTAAAAACACCAACTCAAAAATAATATACTTAATGCACGAATAACTTAGCAATAAGCCCCACGAAATGTGACCAAAACCCCAGCACCCCACAAGTGGGGCGATCGCGCTTCTTAGGGGCTTGAGATTTATTGCCTGGCCCACACGACATAAAACTGTATTACCATTTCTGTTACTATTGAGGGAGTGACAAAGACTATCAACAATACACTAGTTTCCTTTAAAGATAGACAAGGTAAAATAAATCAGGGACATTTAACACTACGCCATCTAGTCCCAAACTAAGCAAAGCTTGGACTACGGCGACTAGGTAACTGATAGACATACTTTTTTTTCTTCCTATAACGAATAAGCTTGGATTGATTCGTTTTTTTATTTGCAATCTAGCCTTGTTGGAATAATTTTGCAAATAAATATTTCAGAAACATTGTTTCATATCTGGATCTAGTTGTGGAATTTTATCAGGTTGAAATTAAACGTTAAATGAAAATAACCATTTCAATGAAATGCATGTATAAATTAATTGGGACTCAATAAAAGCGTGAATGATTTTATTCATCTGTTCATTTGTTCCATTAATAAATATTGTTATTATAAAATACCTAAAGTATTTTTCATTATTTCATTTTAACATCGTTTATGGAGGAGGTATTACGTCCATTCTCCAATACTGCACACATTTACATTTTTAATCATCACTTATTCCGTTTCCAAAGAAATATTTACAAGCTAAACCCTATTAAAGTTTAAGTACAAAGTTTACGGAATAAGCAGAGTTGAAAGAATTGTATTAATATCGTGTTTAGGGACGGATACGTGCTAATATTTCGAAAATAACGTCCTTACTACTAAGTAATAAAGCCTCCTTCCGTCATGCCTTCAAAACAACTTAACATATTGCAATTTAAACCTTAAATTTATATACATTAGGTACATTTTTAACATTAATGTTTAACCAGCTTGCATCTGTCGAGTTTTCGTCATAAATCACCGTTTGTTGTTTAATAGGACTTGTTAGGATTGAGGGATGAACCCGGTGAAAGGTTTTGAAAGGGAAATATTATTCAATTTGATAACACGGTTAGACTTTGTTGCAATCTTTTCGCAGTTCGTTTGCAAAATGTTGCGCAAATTAGGGATGACACATTGGATTAATTTGAATAAATAAATAAATAAAATAATAAATATTCAGGGACTATTAACACTACGACATCTAGTCCCAAACTAAGCAAACCTATTAATATGGACACTAGATAACTGATAAACATACTAAAACATACTTTTTTTTGTAAATAAATACATACGAACTAAAGATAATTTAAAACCCAGACAGTAAAAAATTACAATGCCCCTCACATAATAATTTTCTACTCGTATTCGAACCCACACCCTTCGGTTCAATAGACTATTGCCAAATCTACTGCGCTACTGGGTCCTCAAATAATAACAATAATACAAATGTTGGAAAGTAAAGGATTAATCAATATCATATATTTAATAGGATAGTTACGTATAAAAGTGCTGATTCTAATTAGATAAAACAATAAGTTAAAAATGGAACGCTTCAAAAAACATTCACCAATTCTAAGTGGACCAACGGTGACAATTTAGTGAGTGTAAGAAGTATACCAGTGTGACAATGGCGGATCACTGGTCGTGGTTAACCGGGGGCGACTCGGAGTACACGTACAGCCCCCCCACGAGGCCCAGCAAGCCGCCCCACCGCCCGCTGGTGAAGCTGGCCACCAGTGCACATCTTCACACCATCGCCAGGTAAGGTTTTACCGACCACTCTTAAATATTCATTTGTACATTACACTTCACTAGTTCCACATTCGTTTATTTTGAACTAGTGAAGTGTTTTAGTGTACAAACCAATCAAGATGCAGTTCCATCAAGAGGTAACAATACAAAATATAAATTATCATTCTTAATACGAGAGAAATACGGTATACTAGATAGAAGTTATCAATGAATAACTCCCATATAATGGTAGGTATAGGAAACAATTACAGTAATGAAATATTTTAAGATATTGCTTCAAAGGTTGTCACTTTTCTACAATAATATACCATGTCGATAAAAACAGGCTACGCCTAGTTTGGGTCCTAAATCTGTATCGGTCATAATTGTCATTATGTATATATTAAATTAAATAAATAAATTATATTAAAAAGTAGTGGTGCTAAGTATATGACTTTGCTGAGGGGGTAGACTCTACCAATATCTTAAAGCATCTTAGTGTAAGGCCAACTCCTATAGAAACTTCCGGCGCTGCACAGCAATCTAAAACAGCAGAAAATTTATAACCTGGTTAAAATAATGAAGATTAAAAGTAAGTATAGTATAACCTAAATAGTAGGTAAGATCTAGCATATTTCTGTCAACTCTACATAGACATAAATTAAAATTAAATGTATTATGGTGGAATCTCGACCACTGGGCGACCACTAGTCTGAATAATTTCAAATAAATTAAAAGTACGTTGCTTATAAGCTGTGGCGAAACCTGCAAGTAGTAGTCAAGTCGAACTGGATCACTTTTTTCAAGTTGTTTAGTGCGCATTCCTATCTCATTTCACTTCATTTCAATTAATTAATTACTGTATTTAGTCGTAGAATTACATTCTAGTAATTTATATCTCGGAAGCCTATATTTAGTTAAAACTTTCGCCATTAAATTATATATGATCAATCAAAATTTTTAGAAATAAACCTTTAATAATAAAATATCTTTAATAATAAAAAATATCTTTAGCGTGAAAGGATTTGAATGTCTTTCGATTAATTTCCAGTTGTATGTCAGTTTGTACCATCAGTATTGCTTGAATCATACATTTCCTACAATTGAAAAAAATATATAGCTACCTAGTAGTATACAGTAACTATTAAAAGGATGAATGGAAGGATTTCTGTTTTTCGTAAAGAATAGAACAAGATTAATGATACATCACAATGAATGAACGCTCTCTAAGGAAATCATGATCTCATACATAATTTTGTGATTATTCTTGAAACGTTCATGAAGATATATTAAAGTATTTTATTTAATACTCTACAACGTGTAAAAATTCAAAAATTTTACCTTTTTAGAGTTATTGTAGAACCTTTAATAAACTCTGAGAAGAATTAAGGTATTTTCAGCTGAAAAAGCTAACATTAGTCTTTTTTATTTAGTTTTTAAAATATTGTTA
>LQNK01002775.1:67774-83367 GCA_001586405.1 Phoebis sennae | reverse complement strand
TTTCGGGATGCTTCGGACCACTTTGACTACAAATTTCATCCTGTGACTATGTCCGAAGATTACGCGTAGGTGTGAAATTGAAGTACATACATGATTTCCATTAGAAAACAATTAACATCACAGAATTACATGTAGTAACTAATCTACACTAATTTTATAAAGAGGAAACCTTGTTTGTTTGTTGTTAATAGGCTCAAAAACTACTGCACCGATGTTAAAAATTCTTTCACTAAAGCTACATTTTCCACGAGTAACATAGGCTATATTTTATTGGCTATATACATATTTTCGAAGCCGCGCGAATCAGCTAGTAACTAGATATAATAGGAGGAGGACATATACTTTGTTGTATAAAGTATTTTATAAATACGCGTAATAGATGAAATAGACAGGTTTGAACACATAAAAATAACATGAAACAATATCTTTAGCGTGAAAGGATTTGAATGTCTTTCGGTTTATTTCCAGTTGTATGTCAGTTTGTGCAAGCATTGCTTGAATCATACATTTCTTACAATATTGAAAAAAATATATAGCAACCTAGTAGTATACAGTAACTATTAAAAGGATGAATGGAAGGATTTCTGTTTTTCGTAAAGAATAGAACAAGATTAATGATACATCACGATGAATGAACGCTCTCTAAGGAAATCATGATCTCATACATAATTTTGTTATTATTCTTGAAACGTTCATGAAGATATATTAAAGTATTTTATTTGTTTCTCTACAACGTGTAAAATTCAAAAATTTTACCCTTTTAGAGTTATTATAGAACCTTTAAAAGACTCTGGCATGAATTAACTTATTTTCAGCTGAAAAAACTATCCTTAATTTTTATTTTTAGTTTTTTAACTATTGTTCGTGTGCTCCAGTATGTATAAATTCATTTATTTCATTAAGCTATTGTTACAGAATCTCAAAGCATTACAATATAAGATCGCATTCCAATTAAAACTACATATTACAGTTAATTTTGACGTGAAATCAGACAAAATTGGAGACTAGACTAGTATTTTAGATATTATTAACCAAGTGGTTAATATTCACTATCATATACTTATATGATATTCGTATGAAGCAATATTTGTAGATAATATATATGTTGCGATACATATGCAAATGTATTTCAAATGTTATCTTCCATATTGTACAGCCGATATCGGAACAAAAAATGAAAACCATATTTTTCCTGCCACCGATTTTCGTAAAAGACTTCTCTACCGTGTATTGAAAACTAAATCACGGTCTTGCTATTATAATAAAAAAGGGCAGACAATGAGTAATCGTGTGTTGCCATACTCCATTCGCGTAAGATTCGCGTCACGTAGGGTTGCCAAGGGAGACATAAATATTCCCTGAAAATCGCGATCTGTTTTATATGTAAATTTTTATATTTTCCCGCCAGATTGCCGTGTGTTTGTCGTTCGTTTTATTGTTTTGAAGATAAGCGCAGGTGCGTTCATGTGTGCTTTGGAAAACAATAAATGGGAATGGCTTGTTTTTGTTTGAATTTTAAACAGGAACTGTGTTACGGTTCGGATTTCACTATATTCTGCGGTGACGTGTAGATATTATACAATTCATAAGGCAATATTCATGAAAACTTTAACATGCAGTGCGAACTTTACGGTGATTTTTATTACCACGTCGTATGTTGCAGGTCTTCAACTCAAATGACTACTTTATTGTTTAAAGTATTCGTCTTTAAGTCTAACGATTCTTTATAAGTTTTATTCATAGCAAACGAATGTCAGTAGTTTATTGCTCTGAAACGCGGCAAGGCGCAACCAAAACGATCAAAACTTTATTCTAATTACTTGTATGTATTGGTGGGTAATTTTTGATTTAACTGTTAAATTAAATAGCACATGAAACTTTATTTATAATTTTTCTTATAAGAACTATATTTCTTACATATTATGTCAGAAAAACATTTCCCCCTTCGAAATGCTTTTAAGATATAAATCATTGGGGCCGGCTGTCAGATCCCCGCTCATTACCTGACGGATTGCCTCGGCACGTGACGGATGACAAATGGAAAAAGTTGCCAGCTAAGAAAATTGTACTACACTGAGCTAATCGTACTAGATTAATAGTTCAACTTTTAAATTACGGCGGTTGCACGACATTATGGTTATGAATTGATTTTTAATAACATAGAAATCAAGAACAACCATAAATCTCCAACAACGACTAGCATTTTACATAATTTTTACGTATGTTTTAACTTAAGACACGGTTTCCTTCTTAACTTCTTTCCGCCATATCGCCTTTTTGTATCAACTACAGAGAGTTCATGCGTGATAATTTGAAACTAAATAAATTTAGTCGTTTTAGTGTGACAGATTAAAAACAACCAAACATTATCATCAATACGACAAGTTATAAAAAGGAGAAAAAACAACCAAATTCAATTAAAACTTTCCCAGCAATAAAATCCTAAAGGACATTTATTTTTTTATCACGTAGGTTTAAGAATTTAACCATTCGGGATCCCTATCGGCAATTTGTGGCGAGTGAATCCTCCATAGGGCACGGGAGTGCGTGAGCGAAATAGTAAGGACTATAGTTTTACGATCGATGGACCGATATCTATATTATATCTATATTCTTGGACTTCTAGCCATTCTTACAGTAATAAATTTGAATATTGGTTTGATTTAGGCCAAGCTACAGTAGCCTTCGTTATGTTTGCTTAAAGTCAAAGCATTACAAATATAATGTAGCCTACCCTTTTCACTCCATATCAATCTTTACTTATTATATAAAACTACTATCAGTTTTAATTTAAATTTATGTAAATTCAATTTATGAGACTCAAAATTATTATTTTTTTATTCTTTCGTACAACCAGAAGGTTTTAGTAGTTTTACTTCGATTTTGTGTTACACGGTTTTGCTTATGTATATCATCGTTATCTAACTTGTGATTTAGAAATAAAAATATATTTATTTAAAATTTATCGACTTGCATGTCAAGAATCATTAATGTAATTCATACATAAGTAACTGTGAACAAGATCAAAACATACCTCACTAATAAGATGTGTACAATAATACGCATGTCCTAGGCGTGTTCTAAGCTATAATTGACGACCATGTACTGTGAAATACTAAGTCTGATGACCTAAAAATAGATCAAAAATACACTTTAGTACTATAAAAATAAAGATGAATATAGCTTGGGGTGTGATGAATAGTATATCATCAAGACTCCTTCACATATGACTTGCTGAAATTTTAATTTTATGTTAAAGACGTATTTACTTCTACGGTCTTCATCGCTCAGTGAACAACCAATGTAACATGGACTATTTGATAAACAGATAACGCCTTTATTTTGTAACGTATAAGTTTCAAAGCAGCAGTCAAAAGAATTTGGTTTATACCCAAACATCAATCAGAAAGGAAAAAAGTTATTCTAAGATATAATGAGGAGATTTGAAGTGGCTAATCATTGCGGGAAGAAAAGTTGGCAGGATGGTTTCGAGATGGGTTTGTGTGATTGTAGTTGGTTTGGTGGTTACGAACCCTGTTAAAGGTTTAGCAGAAATTATGAGCCATGTTACAGCACATTTTGGAAAGTCTTTAGAAGAATGTCGGGAAGAGGTAAGTTGTAAAATTGTATTATCTATTTTTTACTTTTAAAGACCGTGTTTTCTTTAAATTCTACCAAATACTTTAGAAAAATATTATATAAAAAAATATCAATATACTGTATAGAACACGCTCCGAATTGAAAATCTCCTTGTTTTGGAAAGTCAGCTAAAAACAATTTATTCAATCATAGTTCGAACTTAGAACCTCTTCTACCGAAATTTTTTCCTCCATCATTATCAAAAAAATTGATGAAACAAAATTTCTGACATACAGCCAATAATTCAAATATTTAAATTAAATAATAATTTATTTGTTTAACATGAGTAACATAAAATATGTTAGCTTCACAATGACCTTAGCATAAGCTCACAAAAGGCATGCAAATATTTTAGCAGTTTGAAATAAACTAAATAAAATTCATACATATTTAATAGTCGGGATTGTCCCCGGAGATCCTGGAGGCGTTCCAGCACTTCTGGAGCGAGGACTTCGAGGTGGTGCACAGAGAGCTGGGCTGTGCGCTCATCTGCATGTCCAACAAGTTTGCGCTAATGCAAGACGATGCCAGGATGCATCATTTGAACATGCATGACTATGTTAAGAGCTTTCCGCAGGGTTAGTCAATTTTTTAAGAGAATGCATACAATCGTTAGATATTAAAATGGAATCTAATTACAATAATTCTTTACGCATAGAACAAAGACGGGTTTGTTATAAAAGTTGTAACTCGAGATCTGCTGGACTAATTCGGCAGAAAATTCGTAGAGAGATAGTTTAGGACCAGGATAAAGAAATAGGATATTTGCTTTTAATGTCAGAGAACCCATGGGTAACGGGATATCTATGCGGGTGAAACCGTGGGGCACAGCTAGTGTTTTATAAAATTAGATAAGCCTTCAGAATTTTTCAACGGCCGTTTTCAATATTCTGTCTATCCCTTGTTTTACTTGCTAAATGCAGACAAATGTATCTATTTGCACATACTTTGATTTAAATATTAGAGTATCTGAAAAACCATTTCATTGATCTATATACAGGGTGTCTCATAATGAGTGCATCATGTCTTGGGGGATGATAACCGAGCTAATAATTTATATAAAAAATAATATGTCATTATACGAAAATATCACTGTTTTTTCATAAAAAAATTCCACGAATCTTACAAATAAAACCAATTACAAAATTTCAATGAATATTTATAATTTCATGATCAGGAGAGTTGCTCTCAACAAAGATGGTGGAGCTGATCCACAACTGTGAGAAGCAGTACGACGACATGGAGGATGACTGCAGCCGCGTGGTGAAGGTGGCAGCCTGCTTCAAGGTGGACGCCAAGAAAGAGGGCATCGCGCCAGAGGTCACCATGATAGAAGCCGTGCTGGAGAAGTACTAGTACCACAGACCTGAGGTTGAAATGTAATGAGGACACTGGCTTGTTTTACGGACCTTGAAATGATTAAATGTATATTCGTTGTCATGAATTGGTTTTTATTGAGATACGTTTTACCCTTTTGCCGGTTCTCAGCAGACACTGCCTTCCGAATCAATGGTAAATAAAAAGTAAAATATGTATATGACAATGTACGTATATGACGTTTCATGAGAATTTTCAAAAAGCCAATTTGGAAATATAGACAATTTGAATTTGAGATTTCAATTTGAATTAGGACATTGTATTGGAGGTTTAATAGTGGTATATGACGCCATTGGCTTGATTTATAGACTTTGAAATAAAATATGTATATTCGATATGATGAATTGTTTTACCGAGACAGTCTCAAAATTAATATACTAAAATTTTCAAAGGTTGTGAATGGAAAAGGTCAGCTGTATTATCAAACACACAGACAGATGGGCGGACGATGAAGTGTTCTATAAGAGTTTCGATTAACCCTAAAAATGAGCATTATAGAATTATTCAGGGAATATGTTTTAACATTTTTGTGATGAACATAAAACATTTTATACTTACGTGAAAGTCATATTGAAGAAAATAATGAAATTGGTGTAACGAATCCAGATAATTAACACTAGAAATAAGTTTTGAAATTAAAATTCATTCTTTATTTGTTATCGAGACTGTTAATATTGCTATCATGAATGTCGTGCAAGAATTTAGTTACAATTTTGGTTCCAAGATGTTTGAATGTGGGAAAAAGGTACTTTTTTGTTTAGTAAACATTTTAAGCCCCGTTGTTTAATAATTGGATTTAATCTATTTGCAATAAATATTATGATATAATATTGGAAACGCGGAAGCAAGGGTTTAATGAATGGTTGTAAACTGCGTGCAATCGAACTTGATAGCTAATTTATTATTAAAGGATGCATTTTATATAAAAGCCAATATAGACTATGGTATGGTATGCATAAAAAACTTAATTTCATGCTTATCAATTAAGACATATTCATAAAAATAAAATCCGATCCATACACATAAAGCATTTGATAAAAATTAGGTTATTATTAGGTCTTGTTCAATTTAATTTTCTTTTTAATACTTTTTTTTTATTTGACCGATAAAAAATAAATTCCTTAACCGACTAACAAATTGTATAAAATGTTTGCAAATGTTGTATATACCTATAATTGTGACACAAATCTGTTACTTTTTCGTATGCTATGTGTTATGTCCTATGGTTGTAGGTGAGCATTAAATAGAAGATTCAAATATCAGTAAGTAGGCACACAGCTCAACGGATACGTCTGCACGCCACAGATGACAGGTTTGAAGTGTCAGAAGTGACACTAGCGCCCCACTGGTCTGTGTGCTAACATTTATTATACATATATCGTGAACACCACACTATGAATAATTTGTCCGTTGGTTATTCTTAATTCTTAATAATATAAAAAAATCATATTCAAATTTAGATGAACTACGCTAGTGATTTGTTCGAAGACATCCTCAACTACTGGAACGAGGATTACCAGCTCAAAAACCTGGGCCTGGGGTGCTTGGTGGTGTGCTCGCTGGTCGCCTTCGACCTGGTGAACGAGGACGGGGACCTGGTGGTGGGCAATGCGGAAGGGTACCTGCTGGCTAATGGCGCTGGTGAATGAGAACCTAGTCAATACTTTCTTTTTATTTAGAACTGGTTGTTGTGTGCTATGTTATATGTATACCCTATGTTACTCGTGGATAATGTAGCTTCCGAATGGGGAAATAATTTTTAAAATCCAGTAGTTTTTGATCCAAGCAAACGAGAAAAAGTTTTCCTTTTTATAATTAGTGTAGACTAGCTGTTGCCCGCGGCTTCATTCCCATGATAAAAGATAGGATGTAGGCTCCCAATGATAAAAGATTTTTTCAAATTGATCATATTCTTTCGGAGTCTATTCAATTCAAACAAACAAAAATCTAAATTTGTCCCACAGCACACATTTCGACATTTATCTAAGGAGATTTGGGACGATTTTTATTGACAGTTTCGTGCAACGACTGTATGTATTTTTACACTGTGGTTATTTTATTTTATTATTCTAAAGAAAACTTATGGCTACAAATATACTAAAGTTTACATTTTTAGGTACAAATAAAGCCAATTATAAGTCTCCACAAACTATCAATAATAAATCTGGTTTAGTACAAAAGTAGTTGTCGAAAGAGCTCCAATTATTCAAGTGAAGAATTCCGTGCTTATGATGTTTTTAAGATTTGACAAAGAAGTATGGAAAATGTCAATACTATCCTTCCTAGCTGTAGCATTATAAGTACTACACGATCTGATGAGGAATTCATTTATCGTCCCTTCCAACAGAAGAAAGATCGGCAAAAACCCTAATAAACCTATACTCCTTCTGCCGGCGGAGAGTGACGGGCGGCCACCACTGCCAGCTCGCGCTGAGGGTCGCTGACTGCTTCAGGCGGGGCGTGTGGGCGCACAAGTGGACCCCTGATGTTGACGCCTTGGTGAGCCGAGGCGGGCGGAGAATGGGCTGCCCTGATTATGTGGTCTGATAAAATAAAGTGTTAATGATGTCTTGGAAAATATTTTATTAAATACCCATTTTTGTTAAGGGATAATAAGAGCACGCGCTCAAATTAATCCCACCTGTTTGCCTCTGTTACAGCTAATCTATATCAATATCTATACGGCTAAAATAATTATTTAAATAGATGAAGAGACATCAAAGATGATTATAGGTCTGAGACGAAAAAAATCAGCTTGGATTATTATATGATCTAAATCGGTCGAATTAATAAAATAAATAAATAAAGAACTTATAAAATTCTGTTGCAAAACATACTGCGCACGCGCTCAAATGAAATTCACCGAAGTTATTTATTGCATCGCTCTTTATACCTATAATATTCAGCTTTTATTAGTTTCCATTTAAATAAATAAATAAATAAGGTTTTAATAAATATAAAAAGTCTCAGATACTTTTGCAAAATCTGGCATTGTAGAGATCGTGGAAGACTGTTATCTATTTTTTTTTCTTCTTCCGCCCGCAGCTCCACTCGCATTAATTTCGGATGAAAAATATCCTATCACCTAATCCAGCTTATAGCCTATCTGTGATTTCAATAAAATCCCTCCAGGTGTTGCGCCGCTATTGACACACAAACATCCAAACATCCAAAATTTCACATTTATTATGTAGGATTAGTGGGATTGTAGGATAATAGGATTACTTACCTGTGTTAAATTGATTCAATTCGTTTTTTGGAAAATCGTATAATGAACATGTTTTATAACAATTACATTTATCTTAATACTCAATAACTTATATTACGCTATCACAATAATAGCATCTTCTTTCTACAACGCCGAAAAAACAAGAGAGAGTCCAAAAGTGCGGCAATCCGCATTGGCCAATCACAATGCGGGATTACGTTTTAATCGTCGAACTTGCAATAGCTGGCCAGTATTTAAGGCAGGTTACTGAAAATAAGGTTTTAATGTATATTTAAGAAAACAAATTAATAATTTAAGCAAAATTGCTAACACCCGTGTAACTCTGCTTAGATAAACAAAAGCTCAATTTATTAAAATCTTTAACAAGCCATAGTCTGTCATTATCACATCACGGTAAAATCTTTGATGTGTTATCGCACCGGTTTTAAATCGCACCTATCATGCCATCAATTTCATGATTAATTACGACAAAAAACCGGCGATTAAAAGCAATTACTCGAGCATTAATTAAATCAAACCCTTTATAAGACGACGCTGTGCCATATGTGACAGGTGAAACAAGATGGCGCGGTGTTTTCTTCTGTTGTCTATGGTCACCGTTGGTTATGTGTTGGCGTCACGTGAAACTATGAAAGGGGTCACGTATAGCTTCTTGAAGGTGCTGGACGAATGTAAACGCGAGGTATATTTTTTTAGAGTTTATCAAGGTTTTGACAATGATAAGCCAGTTTAGAGACTGCGAATTAATTTTATTTCTAATCTACATCTACAGAAGTTAATCTAAGTAATGGCGTTAATAAATGTTTGCTCATTTTTTGCCGACATTTTGAATTAAATATGTCACAAGAATTTTCGTTTAGAAATACATAACATGTTTGTTAATTTATTTTCCGACATTTTGAAGTTAATGTTTTTTTGTCGTTTAGAAATACATCAATTTTAATCTTGGTTTTGTTGCAAAGGTAAAGTGAAAAAAGCTTGTGAAGCTTATTTAATGGATAGTTATTATCTTCTGTACCTAAAACGTTTTTTAGTTAAATCTCCCCGAGAACATTCTAGTAGATCTGTACTACTTCTGGAAGGAAGAAACTGCCCTTGTCAAGCGAGATGCAGGGTGTGCATTAGTTTGCATGAGCAAGAAGTTGAACCTGTTGGATTCTGATGGCAAGATTCACCATGGGAATGCGCAAGAGTTTGCTTTGAAACATGGCGCAGGTATTACTTGTTTAAACCTTACTAACTGTAGAACAATAAACTTAATCACTTAAAAAAGTATCTTTAAGTATGTCTATCAGTTATCTAGTTTCTATAGCTTGGCTTAGTTTGGAACTAGATGGCGCTGTGTTAAATCTATCTGAATATTAATTTTTATACTTTGATGTTAATGTTTACATTCAATGCAAACCATCTATAAGTTAGATAGTAGTGGGAATAACTTTGATTCAAATAATAAAAGAACATCTTCATACAAATCAGACACTTTAGTATAGGAACAGATCTTATATTAATTTATCGTTAACTATCTATGCCCCATATATAACCAGTTTCCGAGGGATTTCTGAGATTAAAAGTAGCCTATGTCATTCTTCTAAAGCTATCTGCTAAAAAAGAAAAACCCTTATATCTACATATGTATTAATAAAACCACTAAATGATTAATTCAACATCAAATCTAAACCATTCTAGCGGAGGAAGTGGCCTCGCAGCTAGTGGCAACAGTCCACGAATGTGAGAAGCAGCACGAAGTCCACGATGACCTCTGCCTGCGGGCCCTGGAGGTGGCGAAGTGCTTCCGCGACGGGATCCGCAGGCTGAACTGGGCGCCCAACTTGGAGGTTGTGGTGGGGGAAGTTCTGACTGAAGTATGAAGATGTTTGCTAAGTAGTGCAATTGTAGTGACTGTAATATTGAAATAAAATCAAATTTGAAAATTGTTTTTTTTTGGAGTGACTCTAATGATATTTTGTTAAATTTGAAACATTTTATTTTAGTTTTGCGATTTATCGAAAGATAATCAAGGTCAACGATTCTCATTATATTTGGATTTTCGATAGGCAATGGATACTATTAAATGACTCTATTGAAAGGTACTGACTGTAATTTAAAAAATTTGAATATCTGTGGTAATCTTTGGTTAGATGAAATCGCTTCAGAGGTTTTAAATATGGTATTAAAATAAATACAATTATGAATCATTTCAATATCGAAAAAACATCATCAGGGAAACCACTCGTAAATTAAATAAAGTTTATCAAAAGTGGAAATAGTGTGAAAAATACTTTAATTCTATATTTTTCAAAATGTACTTCCATCATGAAGTGACAATACAGTCTATCAAATACATAAGTGGTTCAGTATTTTCATTTCTTACATCTTTACTATAACTTCTAAAAGCTTTTAAAGAGAACAGCTTGCCCTTTCCCATTGAAAGAAACGATTAGTTTACTAGTAACAATACCTTTCTTTATTATAAACTAGTTGATCCGCGCAGCTTATTTGTGGATAATGTAGCTTTCGAACGGTGAAATAATTTTTAAAATCGGTCCAGTAGTTCTTGAGCCTATTCATTACAACCGAACAAAGTTTTTCTCTTTATAATATTAATACTGTAAGATCTATTAACTTTTTTAAATAAAATTAAAATTCGTATGAAATCCAATTAGAACTTGTGTCTTAATAATCTAAGTAATTTTGACGATTTGCATTATGTAAAGCATTTTAATTAAGTAGTAATATTGCACAGAAATTGCCTTGATTAATTGTGTATTTTAGCTAAGCACGTCGGCTAATTGAGTTCTGGTGTAGAGCCGCGGCTATAAATCCGATCGGCTTTAGCTGATTTATAGCCAGATTATCTAGTCAATACTAACTTACACGCGGGCTTTGTTTGCTAAAAGCTAATCATTTTACGGAATGATTGGTTAATCCACGGTAACATTTTGTTTATAACATTTGAAACCTAATTTGTAAAATAGTTCACGATTTCGCTCGTGCCCGTTAAGTTATTTTCTTAATGGTATGGTTGAGTAAGCTTGTTATAAACTGGCAATGGAGCTTCCATAGAAGATAATACATTTATTTAAATTCAGTAGATTCATTTGTATTTACTCATGCTTTCTGTATTATTATTTGTTTAAATTACAGAGAAACTTTTAGAAACGTAACAAGAAATCTTATCGATTTTTATATCATGAAATAGAACGACAAATTTTATAAAAAAAAATTATTACAAGCTTTCCGCCCGCGATCCGCACGCGTAGACTACTATCTCATATTTCAAGTTAAATCAACCTGCACTGGTGTGTAAAATTTAGTTAAAATCGGTTAAGTAGTATAGAAGTCCATTGCGGACAAACACAGTGACACGTAATTTATACATATTAAGAAAAAGATTTAAATAATAAATAAATATTTGACGTTTTTCCAATTATTAGAGATGTCCCCACATGACATTATCATCAGCGAAAAATTTCATCGTATATTTCTTAATTTACCTTTAATAGGCAACAATAAACAAACTCCAAAATAATGACACAAAAGGATAGCCAAAGCATAAACCCCTTACATCGTTCCCGTAATTCGGCGCGGGTCCACACCTGCGACCTGATTGTTTGCGAACGTGACACGTAAACGGCTCTAACAATAGACATAGATTGCTTTTTATTTGCATCTTGTATCGGGAAAACACAGAAATAAATAGTAGAGATCGTAGATACACCTGAGGCTGTAATCTATACTAATATTATAATGCTGAAGAGTTTGTTTGTTTAAACGCGTTAATCTCAGGAACTAATGGTTTTAGTGTTGGATAGCCCATTTATCGAGGAAGGCTATAGGCTATATGTCATCCCGATATTCCCACGGAAGCGAAGCCATGGGGCGCAGCTAGTCTTAATATTGCTTAAGCTGATTCAAAAATCCAGTGATTTTTATCTTGTGTATGTTTTATATTCTCATCTTAACTTCTTGAAATTTTGTAGATTGTAGACAAATCTATATTTTATGTGA
This sequence comes from Phoebis sennae, assembly GCA_001586405.1. NCBI lineage: Eukaryota > Metazoa > Arthropoda > Insecta > Lepidoptera > Pieridae > Phoebis > Phoebis sennae. Next base: position 71,114 of record LQNK01002775.1, on the reverse strand, counting down.
AATATGCTTGTCAACATACAAAAAATTATCAAAAAATTGTTATAGTAGTACCAAATGAAATAAAACTTTAAAATGATGCTGCATAATAATTTATTACTTTTCACTTAAATAACTCTACCACCATTTATAAAATAAGTAATTAAGGGATAACTGACGAGTTTTTGGGAGAAGCGTAAATAGGTATATCTCATTAAGTCCGTGTTACAAAGCGTTAGTCGTTTATACAATGCAGGAAAACTAAAAATATCAAAAGAAAATAAATTCATCATTTTTAGTAACGTCTAGTTTGAGATGATTTTTTTTTACAAATACACGAAGACACTTAACAATTGTAAACTTTAGTACGTCGTAATCGGCTACTATGGCTAATATATGCGGAGGCTTGCCAACTGCGCAGGCGATTAGTAAGTTTTGCTTTAAAATGATTTGTTTTTCACAAATCCACCAAGATACATACAAATTGTAATCTTTAGTATTTGTGTCTGTCCTAATCCGCTGCTAAGGTAAATATGAGAGACTAGCCAACTACGCAAGAGATCTTATAGTGCACAAGTGTACAAGCAAAGTTGCACTATCTATTCTTCCACTCTCAAATCTAGCGCACCAAAAAGTTACATTTTCCGAGCTCCGATTTTACCACCGCCTTATCGACGACAAATTTAGAATTTTCTAGACAACGATTTTCTTCATAATCTATTTTTTAGTTTATCCGTTCTTCTAAATATCAGTAATGACTTCAGCGATGATGGCCTCCATGGACGGCGCCCACTGGAGCTGGTGTATCTTGGTGCGGAAACACTTGGCGATGTTCAGGGTCTTGGCACAGTCGTCGTCATTCTGCTCTGCGTTAGTCTCGCACTCGTGGATCATGGTGACTAGCTGCTTGGCTAGGTCATCATCTGATAATGTAATTTTGGCTATAATTGTGAATCATTGTAGGCATAAATAATAATGTTATGAGGTTGATGAAAGTTTACGCGACCATTGAACGGATTTAGATGAAATTTTGTACATAGGTAAATTATTAGCTAGACTAGGTGATTTAAAAAAAATTAGGGACAATTAACACTATACCATCTAGTCCTAACCTAAGCAAAGCTTTGGAAACTAGATAACTGATAGATATATTTAAACATACTTCTTTTTGTAAATATATGCATACTATAAATAAATAAAAACCTAGACAGTAGAAAATTACAATGTTCATCACACCATAATATTCTACTCGTGAAGACCGGAACAGTCAAATTTCAGCCTCAGCACTAGAGGTTAGGGTTATTGGAGACTCAACGTATTTCTTGCGACAGAAGTCATAAAATCCTATAAAATAAGCCATATTTTTCAAGAATCGGCTCATTAGTGCCAGAGATATGCATAATAAAAACAAATAAAAAGATACCGTCGAATTTAGAATCTTCTCCTTTTTTTGAAGTCGGTTACAAAGGAAAGAATAAAATCGAAAAAATAAATATACTCCACTCTTATAAGAATCTTAGAAGAGATCTTAAATGAGCTGTCTGCTAGAAAGATACGTAAAAAACCAATGCTATATTGCGTCTTATCTTACCAGCTCCATGGGTCTTAGCGAACGCATGCGCGTTGTCGTGATGCAGCTTCATATCCTCGCTGATGAGGTCATGCTTGGCCGCCATGCACATGATGGCGCAGCCCAGCTCGCGGTTCACCAGCTCGTACTCCTCCTTCCAGTAGTTGAAGAAGTCTTGCATTATGTGGTCGCCGAAGTTTAGCTAGGATAGAACTCTTTTTCAGAAATAAGTGATTAAATACCTATTTAAGGTATAGCGTTTCATTTGATTACAGGACATTCAGAACATGCACATAAACACGTAAAAAAGAATGAAAAGGGTCGGCGTGGTTTTGTTAATTTAATATGATTTCGATTTCTACAGATAGATAACAAGATGACTGATAGACATACTTAAACATTTTTTTGTAAATACATACATATTTTTGATATTTATGAAAATTACAATGTTCCTCAAATCATTAATTTCTACTTGTTGGGATCGAACCTGGGGTAGTTTAGCAGCGCAATAGATCGCTGTATCCACTGCGCCAATCGGGTTCGTTATAAATCGTTATTGTGGATGAAAACTCTAAAATAAATAAATTCCAACGAACACGACGCATGTACTTATGGAAAAAATAATTATTATTTTACATCATAAAGAATAATGCAATTGGCTAAAGTGTGAAAGATATAACGGACTTAAAATATTTTTAAGTTATTAAATGTTGGCATTGATATAGATGCAATGTACTACAACTACACTATCATTTATGTAAAACGTCTAATTTTTTGAAGTTCATTCAATCACCTCTAAATCTTACCTCTCGTTTACACTCGCTTAATGCTTTAGCGAACCCTGTAGTGAGCTTTTCCATGACCTCCTGCGAGGCCTGGACCTCCAACAGCTGGAAGTAGCAGACGTACACGACCAGCAGCCGCCATCTTGACCTGGACGCCATGGTGGCGATCTAACGTGATATTCTTTGTTGGAAACCTTATAAACCTGTTTTTGTTTGTGAGCTGGTTAAGGTTGATGATTTATTGAATGTGACTGGTTCCGTGGATTTATTTTGTACTTACTAAGAATACGAACGTACTTAATAAAATAAATTTTGAAGACACGATAATCCGCTATTTTCATACATGTGTCTATAGCTTTTCGCCTGACTACCTCGTTGGTCTTGTGGTTGAATTTTTGACTACAGATCGAAAGGTTTGACTAGAGATCGGTTCCTACCAGGTGGGGCTAAGAAAAAAGTTATCGAGATTTTTCTAACAAAAAGTCTCAATAGCAGCCCTAAGCCAGGAATTTGGGGGTGTTGGATCACAATCGTACCTTGGAAAGCACGTAAAACCGTCGGTCCTGCGCCTGATCTCTCTCCGGTCATGCCGTCCCATCGGATTATGAGAGTAAAGAAATAGAGAGTGCACCTGTGTTTGTACACTGGTTGATCTCTTTTGGTCACCATGACCGCTATGGATCGATGCGGCGTTATTTTTTATCTGGTTAAGTAAATCTTAAAGTGTAAACAAAAATTAAGAATCACATTTTGCAACTATATTTCTTGTTTCACTCGGTATCTCTAAAACCTAGGCTATACTACGTATAAATACCGACACTGACACTAATTATTGAGAGGTGTCCCCAGCATCCTCCGCAAGGTGTAATTAGCCGTAATTCTCGTATCGGCTGATAGCCATTCTATGATTTATGGTCTTAATTATTGAGAACACCCATGTTGTGTAACTGGTCTTATTAGATTCTATAAGAGAATATTATCTTAAAATACATATTCTTATTAACAAACT
>LQNK01002775.1:0-64605 GCA_001586405.1 Phoebis sennae | reverse complement strand
ATTTATATTGCTATCTATAAGCATCCTACTATTATATTCTATCTTATCGCATTATTAATTGTATGTTTTTTCTTTCTCTTTCAAATCTAATCCTCGGTCGGGGTCTCCGAACTCAATGGACTTTGTAAAATAATAACGCACCCTCCTTCCCACTGATGACTTCAGACCTGACAGTACTCCTCGTAAACGACCAGAACCGAAATGACTATGTCTCGAAGATCGGGCGATACCATAGCATCAAGCCCGTCATAGGCCTCCTTACCTCCACGGCAAGAACTTTCATCCAAGATGGAGTCACAACGGAATTTGCAACACAAATTCTCGGAACGACTTTGGATAATGGGCGAATATATGCTCAAGTCCTCACCAAATCGTCCCTCGTCCTCTATAGCAAGCCCTCCAATGATGATGCGTACATCGTTAGTCCAACGCGTCTCCCCTCTCTCGATGGATGGAACGTCAAACAAGATTTGGGCATTATAGACCCCGATAAATTTGTGCTTAAGAACACAGATTATTTGGCGCCCAGCAGCAGAATGGATATAGTTTACGCTAGTAAACCTGCCAAAGAAAGCTTCAAAGTTTGGAATGCTCCCACCTCACCTGATAATCAAATTAATAATCAAATTTTCGAAGAGCCAACTGCTCGTAGAGTACAGGCTTATAACGAGATTCCAAGGTTTGAAGTTTATAATTATCTTGACGGTCCAACCATTGATAATGAGAAAAAAGTAGAATATGTTGTACAACCTAGTATTTTAGATAATGTAAGTACGTTATATCGACAAAGTAAGGCTTACGAGCCAATGTCTGAGCCAATCAAAGACACTGAGGTTGAAGAAGATAAGGTCAATGAATCTAATATTGTTAAAGTAAAGCCCAGTTACGAACTGCCAACATTTACGATTAAGAACGAGTTTTCACCAATATTTTATTATATTGATAATGTTGAATCTCGGCAGCCAGTACCACAATCATTACCTGAAACAAAATCACCTAAAAAGTTGTTCGGACATAAAAGTGAGCCTCGACCTAAGAAAACATTTACGTATCAAGGGTTTGCTGACTTTACAACGGTAGTTGGTGACACAGTTATTATATTCACACCTAATACAGACACTGTTCGGGAACCTAATCCTGACGAAGTTAATGTTTTTCCCTCCGCTAAACCTGTTGACACATTAGCTACAAAGATTACCTTCTTATCCGCTGACATCCCGGTGGCAACAGCCACATTTAAGGCTAATGAAGAAAATCTTTCCACAAAATTGACAACTCCCAGTGGTCATGATGATAAAACTGAAAAAGTTGTATATAACGATGAAGACAGTATGAAAAAAGATTTATATGTAGTAGATGATCGAATTCCTGACTCTGTAAGTGTTCAATATAATAATGGTTTTGATTTAAATTTAGACGTAATTCAACCATCTGAACCAGCATATACAACTACAGAAAGTACACGCAATACAAATGATTTGGAAGTGATATCAATTATTGAACAGAATTCACTTGCAACAGAACCCCTGAATACAATAACTCCATCTTCAACATTTAGGGAAGAATCTAAAGAATCAGTTGTAACAGAAAGTAATAGTAATGATCTTTTTACAAACTCTGAAGAAGAAACTGAAAATACAGCTGCAGAAGTTACGGAAGCGACGGAAGAGGAAGAAGAACCTGAAGAAGATGAAAGTACTCAAGAAATGGATCCTGAAATATTAACAACAACAGAAAGTGGTCATAGTGACGAATCTGAAGAAATAGAAACCACCACTGAAAACAAATATAACAGACACGAAGAAGTATTTTGTACTGATGGTCTCGAAACTCAATCCACCATGACGACAGCATATAAAACATTGACTTATTTAACAACTTACTTTATTCCATTAGAGAGTACCGAAACTACGACGTCCGTTAAATCAGATGTTGTGGTTGAAAGCAATGTTGGTTACTTAACCAATGTAGTATGCAAAACTAGTAACATCGACATTGAGCCAACAGCGGTTGTTAAAATAGAAGTGAACCCTACTGAGCAAAGTAACATAGAAGCACCCGAAATAAATGCAAATAACGAAGAAGCACAACAATTTAATACAGTGACAGAAGAGACATCCACAACTCCCATGGAAAAGGAAATATTAACTACTGCTCAAGAGGAGGAATCTCTAGCAAAAGAAACTTCACAGGAATCAGAAACGCCTGCAGAAGAAGAGCAAACTACGAAACCAACTACTTCTTCCACTGAAAAGCGGGTTTCTACAAGTCAAAGTCATGTTGAAGTGTCTGTGAGTACAGAGCACACACCTACGGAAAAAGTAACCACTAAGGAATCAGACGAAGACATCAACGACGCAGAAAATGAAATCGATCTTATCTATAAAACTTTATATACCACTTACACATACTTCACAACATTCTTTGGAGACCACACTTCAAGCGTAGAGAGTCATAAATCAATAGTTACAAATATTATAACATCTACACTTGATTTGTCAAAATTAGACCCTTCACTAATGGATGCTTTTAACGAAGGTGACATTGCTCCAACCCATGTCGGTATTGGGAGACCAACAGAAACTTTTGCTATTAACAGTATTATTGACTTAGTGAAGAATAAAGATGTCATAGAATCTGTTGAAGTTGGTGAACAATACAATTCCCAAACACCAACGCCTATATTAGGTGACGATATTATTGCCAGTATTAAGCCCGATGGCGTCAAAACTTATTACACAACTTATACATTCTTCACAACTATTTATGTAGGTTCCGATGCGAATGTTTGTAGCAGAAGTGAAGTGTACACGAATTTCGTTGGTCCTGACGAATTATTACCCACTAAGACAAACCCATTGGCTGTAGAAAATACACGAGCCCAATTCGATTTTAGAAATTGCAAACAAATAAAAGGAGTAACACAGGATAGTGACAATGAAAATTCTTCTATGGAAAGTAGTGTATCAATGAAAGACAATAATTTGGGAGACGATTCTAAAGAAAGCTCACCGCAACCTTCACCTGTTGAAGTTGACATGTTATTAAGTGTAGATTCAAATCCATTAATATCCGAAAATTCTTATATTACTGACGTTAAATCTTCATCGTCTAAAGGAGAAACTAAATATCTTGATAACAATAATGTACTCGATGATCAAATAAGTTCAGAGAGCAACATTGATGAGATATTGCCATCACCTACATTGTTGTTACAAACAAGTTATACTACATTCACATATTTTACGACCATGTATATTGGAAAAGACTCTAGTAAAGTTAAAAGCCGTTTGGAAACGATCACAAATGTTGTAACAGAAACTATCACACCAAAAATGGAACCAGAAGAGGAAAATAATTTACCAATAACTTATTATACTACATTTACTTATTGGACTACGTTATATAAGGATAAATCTACTACAATAACAAGTCGGGAAGAAATAGTATCAAATATAGTCACTCCCACTGTTCAAGTATCTCCTTCGATAAGCCCAATTGATACATCTCCTATTGACGTTGAAAGTATTCCATTACAAAAAGATTTAGAGGTAGCTAGTATTCAGCCATCTGTTATTGATGATAATTTAGAACATGAAGATGGAAAAGCGACATTTTACACAACTTATACATACTTTACAACATTCTATACTGGAAATACATCACAAATCAGAAGTAGTTTACAGACTGTTACAAATATTGTTGACAATACCAAAGTACTCGAAGACAATCAATTGGGTAGAAAAGTACCTACTGGTGCTGTAGATAAGAATTTGATTCAAGATAATGAAAAATCATACATAACTCCTACTCAAATAAAAGAAGAAATTAAAACTACGAAACTTCCTGAACTGTCATCTGTATCATCTACAGTATTGCAAGGAACCTACATAGATAACCTGTTTGCTGAAGTTAATCCAAACAATTCAGAAAAACCCGAGCCTCCACAAGATCAAGAGAAAAAAATACTATTTTCACAAGTTGCTGTTATTTCTGGAGATTCAACAATTGTCACAAATGATAATAAAACTATAGATGATTCAACTACAACAACGACAACAACTACATCTACAACGGAAGGATCTAATATACTTACTTCTAATCCAGAGGTAATCGAAAGTTCTGTTACAGAACCAGAAACCACGACAGAAACTAGATTTGAATCTGAAGAAGAAGATGATGACTCTAATACAAGAAAAAGGGGTCGGTTGAGTTTTACAACAAAGAAACCCACGTTTACGCCAGTCATCATTCCATTTGCATCGAGAAACAGACCTACTTTCAGTCCTAAGCGGCAACCTATACCAGCGAGCGCAACAACTATAACTCGACCTGAATTTACAACAACAATTACCGCTACGCCTACTTTGAAATCCGTCAGAGCCACAGGAAACTTTGGTGGAAGTAGAAAGCAATCTATTATTGGTAGTACGACATTAAATCCAGGGAAACGATTTTCTGGTCGAAGCAGTGCATCTATAAACTTGTCTGCAAATATACCAGCTTCTAGACCTGGAGGATTTGGCAGAGGAAGTATTCAACCTACTTCCCGACGAACTGGATTTAGGTCAAGCTCGACGCGTAGCAATAGCTTAGATTATGCAAGCAGATCAGCTGCATCAAGAATAAGACCTACAGCATCATCGAGACTAAGAAATGGAAGGCAATCAACCTCGTTATTCTATTCTGAACCTAATGAAGCTGAAACATATGCGACACAACAGGAAGAAAACGCAACCGAGTCCTTAGATGAAGTTACAGAAAGTAATTATCGACAAACTACAAACAATCCTTTACTTCGCTTTAGACGGCCACCAATTGCCAGACAACCTGGTACAGCTATTACCCCACGATCAACAACGCCCTCTGTGCGAAGGAATATTGCCCCTCGAGGCCGTGCAACAACAACTACTAGACGAACCACCACTCGAACCACAAATAATCCGTTATTATCACTGCGACGACAGCGACCAAATTCTTTATTCCCCCGAAGAAATCTATTTAAGCAGCCTGAACCAGAGCCAGAAGAAGAAATCGACGAAAACGAACAAAAAGTCGATGAGAGCGATGAAATTCTTGATGAAGAAGAGTTTGAAGAAGACAATGACTATGAATCCTCTGACAGGCGAGAGCAGAAGGTTGCAACTCCTGCAACGCCTGCTCCTAAACGATCCAACATTGTATCTATTAGGCCATTTGGTTTTAAAAGAAGGGTCAAGCGCCAAGTAGATTATGGAAATAGAAAGTACACAAACTTCCGACGACCAGGTACAAAGTCTTCTAGTACGAGAAAACCAGAGCCTGAACCCGAGACTGAGCCTCCAGCACCTGTTAAACCTAAGTCAGGGCGCTTCAATGGGCGCACATCCGCAAGTGCAAGAAGTACAACAGCTACTGCACCAAAGTCTTCTGCCAGACAACCGTTTATAGTTCGAGGCGAGAGTAGGACAACGACAACTTCAGCTCCTGCCTATAGGCGTGGTAAAGCAAGACCTTCATCCAGGACAACAACCATTTCCTCTAGACCTAAAGCTCCTCGCTTATCTGGAAAAAGTAACACGTCTGGATCTAGATCAGGTTCAGGACGAACAACAAGTAGATCTCGAGCTAGAACGACAACGAGCAAAGCATCTAGTAGACAGAGAAGCTCATTCGAAAACTTTAGTGGTGAAAGACATAATAAATATGAAAATATTTTAAATGACGGTAAAATAACAATTACCCATCAACTCCCAATAGAAGTAACGATTCCAATCGTAAATGGAAAAATAACTGAGTACAAAAATGTGCTAACGGCGAAACCTAGTATAGAGACGCTCTTATTAAATCAAGTGTCAACTTCACTCGGTCCTTTAGGTAACCAACAATTAGTACTTGCATTTGAATCTACAGAATTGGCTGATAATGGTGCAACTAAAGTAACCAAATTCGTTCTACATGAAACACCAACTACCACTGTCATATTCACGCCTACAACAATTCGAGGACGTAAAACATCTTATTCTCATATTATACCTAGTACAGTGTATAATGTTGAGCCAATTGTGCAAACGGTAGCTCCAGAAATTAATGCAAATGTGCCTTTAGCAAATCTATTACTTTCTCAACTTCTGCTAGGTAATCAACAACCAGCCATTAATCCTTTGCTAGCATTGCAGGGTCAGGCATTGTTACCTCAACAACCCGTAGTACAAACACCTGTAACAGAGTACAAAACTAGAACCACTACATATGTCACAACAGTAACCGATTCAAGAGAAACTGTCCTTACTATCACGTTTAGAGGTACGCCAATTTTAACCACAATTGTTGATCCAACTTCCAATGTCATTACTGCCACTGAGTTTATAACAGATACTGTAGTTACTACACCAACAGTTTTAGCCCCTCCACCTCAATTTAATTCTTTACTTCTACCACTACTCCTTCAACAACAGCAGCAACAACAACAAGGATTATCTCTTCAAACTGCTAATCCTTTGTTAGGCTTAGGCCAACCAGATCTTAACGCATTGTCTAATAATGTAGGTCAAAATAATTTTGCTCAAAACAATCTTGCTCAAAATAATTTAAACAATGATATTTATAGTAACAGTCCCAAACCAAATATCCTTTCGGATCTAAATAGTAATGAAGATTTCTCTGAGGATATACGAGATGAAGATGAGGAAGATATCCCTCCTCCATCTCCCCCTCCTTCACGAAAAAGGCATAGGACTAAAGCTGCAAAACCAAGTCCACCCAAATTGACAAGTGTAGTAACCTTATACGTATCTGGGAAGCATCCTGGTGAATTTAGCACAGTTTTGTCAACTGTTGTCAGTGATGACACGCAAATTGTTAGAAAACGAGAAGCAATATATTACGAAGACGTTCAGATATTGCCGTCAGTACTACCAACAGTTGATGAACTGTTCAGTTCCCAGGATATTAATGTACTCGAAAATTCCATAGTTTCCGATATGGATAAATACTTTTTAAGCTCAGGAAATGAATCGCCACTCGAAACACAAAGTCTAGAAAGTATTGTAGGAAGTTTAAGTAATCACATAAAATATGACGCTTCACCAACTTACGTCGTAAAATTAGCAAGCCCTTCTTCAATTAGAGATAGAATACAAAGCTCAGTGGACGACGTCTCTTGAAGACCGAACAATTGGTTAGGTGTATAGTAATGGTGTAGTTATTTATTTCCATTGTATCATAGTAAGTTAACTATGAATAGTGCCTTATAGTAATAATAAGTAGTATAAGCTAAAATACTCTTTTGTACTTAAATAGATTTATGTGTGTATACTTCTTTAGGATCACCAAAAATATTCTTTTTGTTACCACAAATGTACGTTAGGTAACTTCCTTCTAATCACTGCCTAAGAATTACTTTTGGTTCTAAGTTAATTGTAATGAATAGAATCTTAATACTCGTACATACTCGTCTTGCTTTTAATTGTAAATTGCAAAATACGACTTAAAATGTTAATAATAAATTGTAATGAAATTTTATTTTTTGTTTTATTTCAATAATCACAAAACAAGAAATGTTCATAACATCTAAAAGCCGATTTCAATATTCTATCTATCCCATGTTTTGCTTACTGAAGTCAGGCAAATCTATCTATATGCACTTACTTTGATTTCAATATGCTGTCGACGGATATGTTTTGTTATGACTTTTGACAATCAAATGTCATTGAATCTGAGATTGCAATCTATCCATAATCTTTGATACATTATTGAAAACGGCAGTTAATAGATCAAACTACAAAAACACAACAAATAATGGATTCGTAAGAAACTATGACCGATGAGGTGACGTGACTGGACTCAATACAAAGCATTGAAACTAAATGACCTGACTGAGACCGTATACAAGGACTTGACGTACCCACGGCCTGTTCCACCATCCCGCGCTGTTCCAACCGTCTGGTGAGTGACGAATTATCTAGAATTTGATATGCTGAGAACTCATAGCTTTAACATAATATTGGCACATATTAATACGTCCAATACTCAAATGCTCAACTTTGAGAGACTCAAACAATCTGTCACTTTCACCTATTTCAGAGTCATAGTGACGGCTTGATTAAGAGCTTATAGTTGAGTTTCGTTTCAGTATTTGGGCATATTGCCGAAGAAGCTACGATTTCTAAGTATTTTACGTAAATGTAGTTATCATAACATTGCTACAAAAAATGTAAATAAATTAGCAATGTTCTGATTAATAATTGCTTGATGTCTTAAGAAATTATGTTTGTAATTAGTTGGATTTGGATTAATGGATATAATTTCTAAAGACTTTAGGTAAAGTATAGAGTACTAACATTAGTTAGTAAAGATACTAGTAGTGCCTTGATAGTAGTAGTTAAATATGAATGTAGATGTGACCGCATGCCGTTTTGTGTTATTTCGAATTACACCTTTCAATCTTTTTCAAATTTTGCACATTATAAATCTTAACAGCTGTTATAACCGAATCAATTTAAATGAAATTCATTTGATTTATCTTTAAATTAAATTAATCAACGAACATTTCCAAATACCTGCATGACATAGTTTCGTTCTAATTCTAGCAAAATTAAAGTTGATTCGGTTTTATTCATTCTCAATGGTAACTTTTAATCGATTCTAAAGTTATTTAACTGAAAAATAAATAGTTATTTTTTGTGTTTTTCTAAGTAAAAAAATAGTTCACAATTTCTCATCAGATGTAAAATAAAAAAATAAATTAATAAACATGAATAAACAGAAAATAAAATAAGTGTTTATATGTTTTCAGCGTTTAATACAAATGCTATAGTATACGATAATACACCGTGGAGACCAGGAAGAGATACTGATCTTAGTCGATCTGCAGAAGACGACGAAAGAAAGCTTAAGAATCTAGCGACGCGGATATTGTCAAATGGCGTAGAAGTGCTAGTAAAGGATAAGAGTCATGATGGAAAGCAGGAACAGGTAAGGACATTGTCTTTAAATAATTTGGTATGTAGTATGTAATGTAGAAAAGAGACGGAAAATGAGTAAAATGATTAATCGACTTTCAGATAATGTTGTGTCCAAAACATAATTGCATAGACTCATCAGTGTTAGAAGATATGTATCTAACTTTATACAAATCATTTTTGGTTGTTAAAATTGTCTTTGTAGAAAATACAATTATTTTTTAACTACGCCTTTTATCTGTCTGTTGTTAATTTCATCCTTTTTTATTATTTTGGTATACATGTTACAAAATTAACTCAACATTTTTATGTTCATTCATTTACAACTGAATATACTGTTAATGTAATAACTATAAAAAAAATTGATTAATTATTTTGTTATTATAGTTTTAACGCTAATATCATCATACACACTTCAGTCTGCTACTATTTCAAATATATTGTACTATAATTTTATCTTTTCTCAGCGTATGCTTAAGCTCATGCATATCACTTCAACAAAACCACACCACGCCGGCACTACACAAAACAAGTCATTACTATCTTCTGCAGTCGCTACTGTTGTCAATCAACAACATATGAGTGCTTTCTTTCCAATGCATCAACTCATGCAGCACAATTATATTATCAAGACATGTATGACCACATACACGTATTTGACGACAATTGTACAAAACAAAAGAAGTGCTATATCGACTTTTGAAACTATTGTATCCGTGGTCACTACGGAGTCGTTAACCAATCTTTATGCGACAGATGTTTTAGCTGAATTAAAGCCGACGAAAGTAAGACTGATTTCGTTACCCAGGTTTCACTTTAATCCTTGGGAATGAAAAGCGTGTTTAAGGGAATACGTCAACATTCACCCTACCCGACATAACCCGAATTTCTGCCTTAATACATTCCGCGGTGATGCTCATGCTATAACTAAGTCATCCCATTTACCCTGCCACCACTTTTTTTTATTGAGCATGCATTTAACAACTGAACCCCAAAAAAATGTAGTACGATATTAATTCAATGACTACCCCTCTTCCCTTTTATTTCATGCTATACATTATGAAGTTTGTACATTTATATAATATATTTATTTTCATTTCAGACGAAATACATGGAAGTTAAAACAATACAACCAACAGAAGCTAATAATATTTACATGAGCAAAATTGATAAACGTATAGACCATGATGATGACAGTATGTTTGATTTGATTCAACCATCGGAAGTCAACCACGTATCTTGTACTACAACCTCATGTTCCTGCAGTCATACCAAAACTGAAGGTCTTCAAACCAAATTTACAAATTTAAAAGATTCAGAGGGTGCTTTTGACAAACATGGAACAAAAACAACGAAAAGAGATGTGCCTAAAGTTGATATCAAAACTACAAATAAGGAGACACTGGCTATGAAAACAAAATATCACCCCTACGACTATGAAATAAATTCGCAAATCACACCAACCGATAGAATTGTGGAAAAATATACGGAAGTAATAAGCGATTACTCAGATGAAAAAGATACTAGTCCTTTAGAACCAAGTGATCTTTTAACAAATGAACAGGCGCCGAATCCAATTAAAACTAATAAAGTTTCAAATAATAAAACATCTGAAAAAGTAAAACCAGACAAGCCTCAAAAAGTTAATAAGAACAAATTAGTCGTCGCTGAATTAATAAAATTAGGATCCCTGGGTATTAAAGGTCTATCTCAGTTGGCACCTGTTTTTGAAAAGATGACAGGAAGTTTTATGAAACGACAGGATATTAATCAAAACACAACAACTACAACTGAAAAACCAATTACAAAAATGACTCCGTATACTGCAGACAAAAGAGTGGACAGTGAAGAAACAAAACAAGGAAATTTTCCAATTTATATTCCAGTTGACGAAATGGAAACTGCAGAATCTCAAGTATCCTTTAGTAACATCTCAGCACATAAAAACTATCCTTGGGCCTTCGATCACAAACATTCTAAAGGTCATTATATTGTACCACCTAAAATTGTTCAAGAAAGTCCACTGGTAAATGGGGGAATTCCTATTAGTCCAGGTGAAATCATTCGTGCAAATTCCGATGTGATTGTTGGTAAGCCTGCCGTAGGAGGACCATTAACTTTAGCGGCAAGCGGAATTAAACTTCATAATCCTGTAAATAGACCTCCGCTTGATAGTTTTATGGCAGATAGTGAACAGTATCCTGTTAATGAAGAGTATCCGCTCAGTCTACCACAAAATAAAAAGAATGTCTTAAAAACTGTTGATGATTCATTCGATTTAAGGCCTCCAGAGCCACCTAAAACATATACAAAACCCGTAAAAAATGTTTTAAGGCCTTCATCGGCACCGTCTTACACATATCAAAATTCAGCTGTTAAGGTAACAGGTTCAAAAGATCGCTTAGCTCAATCCAATAAAATAAACGGTGGCGAAATTCATAAAGATCATGGCAGGCCATTATTCTTAGATTACATACCGTCATTGGTCAAACCTACTAGTACTAATATACCAATCGAACATCATATAGAGTTCAGGCCTGTAGCTGAAAATCAAGATGGGTATGAGGTAATGGATAGTAGTCCTAGTTCTTCTGAAATAGTAAGCAGTAAGATTGAAACGACTGATGAAGACATATCTGATTCTTCAGATGCTATTAATAAACCTTTCCTAGTTGATATTCAACCGTCAAGAGTTGCGAATGTATTAATTCCACACGGTAGCTCAACTGCTTTGGTTTTTGCTGGATCGTCAGAACCACACAAAACTGGCGATTACGTAGATGATCCTCTACCATATCCAGAACCTGGATACTTTGGAAGTTTCAGTATTGATGCACCTCAAATGACAAATGTGCATAGTTTAAATCCGAACAAAGGTCAATTATTAAAGAAACCAGCTGATCATCAATTTGATAACCGAAACGTACAATTTAGTGAAAAAGAAGTCGAAACCAATAATAATGTTAAACTGAAATGGGAAAATAATCAAAGATTCAATTCGAAAAATATTCCTGCTCCTATCAGTATACAGGAATCACATGTACGAATCGGACCTCAGATTACAATCTACAAACCAGAAAATTATAATGGAGATTTTGAAAGATATAAACAAAATAAGAAAGCTTCAAAATCAAAAGATGGCAAAGACATTATTGATCGAGAGTACGAAAACTATCTAGCAGTTCCTCCACCACCACCAAAACCACAATATCAGGACAGTCATTATCCTAAAAATAAACCATACAGTCAGCGACCAATAGTTCACACTAAACCTGTTCAAGATATGAAAGTATTTTTAAACGTACAACATCCTGTTCCAGATCAACTGCCTCCTAAGATTACATCTGAGATATATTTTGCATCACAATCTCCTAAGAATGTTCAAAGTCCAACTTATACTGTCCACGTGCCTAAGTTACCCTCTGCAAATGAGGCGCAGTATTCCAATAATATAAATCATCCACCGCATAAACCTAGTAACTTTGAAAGTAATTCATTTTCTATCGTTTCATCGCCAAATATTTCAAATAAATCTCTTATAACAAATATTAATGAAGGCAATACTTACAGTGTCACATTAAACACTGCTACTGGTGTCAAAAATAACGATGTTTCTAGTCACACAATAGGTTCAAGTATATCAGTACCTATCAGTACATCTGAAAATAACGGCGAATTAAATGCTAATATTCCAATTGGAACAAATTTTGCAATTAGGGTTGAAGATGATCCATCGAAATATGATACTGTTGCTTTACACGGTAAAAGAGATCCAAGCTTGGTAATATATGATAAAACTGTTCATAGTAGTAATAATAATAATAAACCAAAAATAAGTTTGAGTGAACAAAATATAACTAAAAAGAATAACTTCTTAAATAATCGTAATAAGGAGATATTGCCACCACAATCCGCACCACCATCCCAAAATAGCCATGCTAATTTCCCAATGATAAATGAAAAAATATATACAGCAAATAAAAATGAAAAACATGAGCCTGACACTGATGATATGGAATCAGATGAACAAAGAAGACCGGGTAAAATAATTTCACATATACCAACAAATTCTCATGGCTGGTATTCAAGTGTGCTCAATGAGAATAATTTGAAACATATTAACAACATAAAGATTGAGGCTACGACTAGAAAAGTAATACCATTAACGCACGAGTTTGATAAAGATCGTATACCAGATTTCGGCCCTAAAATAACGACGGTTGGTAAGCCTCCTACTGAGTTTTTGGATGCGGGTGCAAGGCCCACAAACAATAAATTTAATATTGGCAGACCTTTTACGAAACAAAAGGATGCAGACAAACCGATTGCATCTACATTTACCATTAAACCTAGTTATATACCATCTATTTATGTTTCGAAGCAGCCTGTATACAATATACCAATAGTAGATAATTTAGAGGAAGTGACGACCAAAAAGGAACCGCATGAGAACTTAAAACCAGTTTACGAAAATGCCGAAGAAATTTATGATGGTAAAGATAGTTACGATGAAGACGAAGAAATTTCAGGGGAAGTCAGTTCAGAATCAATGAAAGTACCTATTGTTACATCGTCTGGGGAAAATAAAACTGTCTCAAAGTCAACTAATGAAATCATACCTCCGAGACCTTCAGATAAGGTAGAGTTTGTTAAGTTTAACCCTGGAACTCAAACGGAGAAGCCGTTCAGGTCTGCGAATAAAACAGCATTCCATTCAAATAATATGAACCCAATATTTAATAATAATCCATATATGAAACCAAGGCCATTTACGGTAAATAATGCTATACCGCTTGACCATCAATTACAACAGCCACACTGGCAGATTAATGAAATGATGGAGAACGGCACAAATGCATCATATGAAGATAGTTTTGAACTGAATATTGGAGAGAAATTTAAAGAAAAACTGTCAAATCATTCTAAGTTCTCAAATGATACTAATGAACAATTCCATAAAAAGAAAAATGAAGGTTATAATAGTAACGTTACATTCAAAAATGATTCTAATATTATTACATCAACAATTCATATAAAGGATAAAAAGCCTTTGTTGATAAAAGTACCAGACAAATCTACTTTGCCCACATTTACCATAAACACAGATGAATCAAATAATGTAACGGTAGGTGATATTATTGATTTATCACCACCACCTCAAAGAACAGAGTACAATGTACGACCACTGCAAAATAATGAGCTAATTATGGGAATGAGTCCGCCACCACCAGGCACAGTTGCAATAAATAGACATCCAACAAGGGCTCCTCCAACTCATAGACCTGTGCTTCCAGTACGAACACCCCCACCGTATAGGAATGTGCCACCACGAACATTACCACCAAGACTTCATGCACAACGCCCGGTGAAGAAACCTGCTGTAATTAATGATGAAGTATCTACTTATAGGCCCACACATGATGTGGTCAATAAAATAAAGCGTCCATACAATCGTGATCAACCATCTTCCTTGCTACTACCACCTCCAAGGGAACTTCCAACTGCAGTTCCTGAATTAGATTCCGTAACGCCATCCACACTTGCGTCTCCCGTGCCAAATGTTATTTTCCCACCACCAACTTCTTCAGGATGGATCACTTCATCGGGAGTGGAATTCTCTTCCAGTTTTAAATTCGACCCAACTTCGGTACAATACCCAGAAATAATAACCTCGTCGAAAACAGAGTCTGATTTAGTCTCATCGGACGCTTCCGCTGAAAATTCCTATTCATATGAAGATGTTTCTAGTCAGTCAAAATATGACAGCTCTGAAGATCCAGTAACAGACAAGAGATATCCTAATGCACAGCCAACCCAAGATGAATCAAGTGAATACAATAATAATGTCTCTACGGGCAAACCTTATGACTCAAGCACAGAAGATACAACAACGGACAAAATTAAAATACCATCTATTATAGGTGCAAGAAATAGAACCCGTAAACCATATCCTATTCGATCTGATGATAGAAAGACAAACAAATATAAAACTCCATCTAAATCAAGCACTACGATTGTGCCTACAAGAACCTTATCTCGTCCAGATTTATTATATCCACCTAGACAAGACTCTATTAAAAAAATTACAAGACCAGGTTTAAGTAATTATCCAAGTAATCAACACCATCATTTAATAGATAGTTCGGAAACTTTGCTCGAAGAAGATTTCGTAAAACCTACTGAAAAGCTAAATATGTACCATGATATTATACCTACTGTTTCCACTGAAATAACGTCTGTAATCGAAAAAACAGTGACATCAACTCTCACCATAAGCAAAAATCAAGAAATAACTGATACTCCAATATTGCATCATGCTGGTAATGAAATCAAAATTTCTGATGAAATTATACCTACTAAGACCGAATTTAAAACGACGGTGGTAACGCTTACAAAAACTCTTTCGGAACCTCCTAAGACTATTTCAAGCATAGGATATGTTAATTTAACGCATACTTTGACGGTCACACATACAAAAACAAGTCTGCTTAGTCAATCAGAAGGAGCTGTTACTCAAACTTTAGTTTTGACGAATACTCATACCTCTACAGTGGTTGATGTAATTACAGAGATTTATACACACGTGCAGCCAACTACAATAATAGAAACTGTAACAAAACATATACCTGTACCTCAGGTTGAAGCCACTCCTGTTCTGGAAATAACATCAACTAAAGTACCCTTAGATGATATTTCTATGTCTTCGGAAGAAAAGGATAACTTTATTATTAAAGACTCAGATGTCACAGAAAATATTCAAAAGATAGAAGCTGAAGAGGACAAGGAAAACGAAAGTTTCTTTGTAGTAATGAATAAATCTCAGAATGGAGGTAAGTCACCACCCATAAATACGGACATCGAAACCGGCGACTATGATGGAATAACTAGAAATGAGCAAGTGAATAGCAATGGAGTATCACAAGTTTTGTTCGGTGAAATATTATTAGCTGGAACACCTTACTTAGAAACAACAAATATTGGACATTCTGGTAAGTTGAATTGAAGTGAAATGTGCTGATAATTTTAATTTTAATTTTATATAAAATGTGTAATTTTTCAGGAATTGCTTTTGGTAAAGAATGTCAACCAGACTGTAAAGCATCGAGGAATGAACGCTGTCAGAGGATTGATGGAATGATGAAATGCGTATGCAGACCTGGTTTCGCTAGAATGTTCCCTGATAGGCCGTGTAAACGTAAGACTCTTTTTATTATCGTATTTATTTATTTATGGAGTTATGAATACGAAAAATGAAACAATATATTATTTTACAGCTACATACACATATTCTGTGAGCCTGGTTCTGGCATCGCAAGGAAACAAACGACTTAAATTCCATCCCAATCTGGCAGATAATTCTACTAAAGAGTACCATAATCTAGCTATCGCAACTCACGAGGGTATAAATAGAATGGTGATGCAATCAGACCTAAGAGATGTATTCCATGGAGTTCATATAACTGGTTTCCATCCAGTTGAGATGACGGCCAAGAACCGAGAAGTATACCAGGGTGTCATTAATGACTTTTATGTGCAGGTAATTTTTTTCAACCGAAGCTGTTTATATTTAATACTGATTGTACAATATATAATAACTCTTAGTTTATTATTATAAAAAATGAAATTCTAATATGTATGACAATTATTTATGCATGTATGAAAAGTATATAAAATTTTTGTTCTAATAATTTTTAATATTCAGCTTTCAGACAACGCTCATGAATACAGACTGAAGGAAGTGATTGAGAAGTACCTCAGGAACAATAACTACAGCCTCGGAGGAACCGAAGTACACGCTGCCGCAGACCTGATAGAAAGACTTAACGTTAGCGGTGAGTTTGACTCAATTTAAGGTATTCATCTTCATTAGATCTTTTAAAAAGCATACGACGAAATGAATTTTCTTTTCCACTTTTCCGTCCTCATTTCTCTTGAGCAAGCAGAGGACTTGTGACACTTTTTGTGTTATTGTTTTTTTGATTTACTGTAAAATACTTATGCCTTAATCATCTGTGAGTATGTCTAGCCCCGGTTTAGTTTTCACCTAGATCGATTTCATTTTAAATAGATCACCATATATAAGAATATATTATTCAATTTGGACACCTTTTATAAAAAATGTAATAAGTAAAGAACATAGGTCTAATGCAAGTTGTCAATAATTTTCAGACTTCGACGAGTGCGTCAGTGGCCAATTCCACGATTGTTCTGAGCACGCCAAGTGCTTCAACCTTCGAGGCACGTACACCTGTAGTTGTTTGGAAGGATTTGCGGACTTGAGCGTCAACACGATGTATCCTGGTAGAATTTGTTCTTGTAAGTATTACTTCATTAAAAAAATATAAAAATTTGTTAAAATTGAAATCTGGAGAATATTTGGAATGTATTTTAATAAGAAAATGTATTTTTAATAGATATCATATTTGATAACAAAAATGATAAATAAAAAATTAATAATATTTATATTAGTAGCATTACCTGTATCTATAACTAGCAATGAACCGCGGATTCACTCGCGTGTATCTCCCGTACTCGTGGGATTTCCTAGATAAAAACTATGTTCTTTCTCGGGTTTTAAACAGTTAACAAAATTTCATTCAAATCGGTTCAGTGATTTAGGTATAAAGAACATATAGTAGATAAGCTAACATCTTGTAACCGATTTTTCAATGATAAGACGACACTTATCTAGAAATTGATTTGTCTTACACAGTCTATTACATCTCCAAAAACCCATCCGATCCAAAAATTGACTTAAAATTGTTTGAAACATTTCCAGCTGAAGCAGTTGGTTGCGACACCTGCAACTACCACGGCACTTGCTTCGACAGAGACAGCGCCGTCATCTGCGAATGCTTCAAGTGGTACGCTGGGAAGACCTGCCAGGTCAATCTTAAAGGTAACATGTTTTATTTATATACAAAGAAATCCGAAATAAAATTGGTCAATATACAGAGTCAATATGTATAATGGGGTTTCAGTGTTAAATCCTAAAGTATGGGGAATTATCCCCGAAGAGACAGGGAATTGCATCATATTTATTTTGAAAAATCCGCTGATTTTGTTCAAAATAAAACATCTTGTATTATCGTACCGATCGATAGTACTTCTAATTAGAATAAGTTTTTGCAAAGTTAGGTATGTTATGGGCCAAACTTAAAGAAATGAAGTCTTTTTACAATTTAAGACACATTTTTAATCATAAAATGACGTTATGATTAAGCAAAATAATTTGTTTTAAATTAAAATTTTTCTTTATTGTGTTATTGTTTTTTCATTTTTTTCATTTCATTTTTCATTGTTTACTAATTATACATTAACAATTTCGTTTTCCCTGTTTTCACTTATACTATAGTAGATTCAGTTGTTATTATCTAGAATCAGTCGTTTTACTGCTATAGGCACGACATCGCCAACCTTACTTTTGAAAATTTTCTTAAATTCTAATACAAATACGAATTGGACTATGGAATTTTGGAAAAAATTGGAATTGGAATTCAATCGTTGGATTCTTGATATGAATCTGTTAATATTCAGTCATTAATCTCGCCTTTATTTATTTATTTGTATTTAATTCCTAGCGGTCCTTATAACGGTCACGGTCAGTGGTCTGCTCATCATAGCAGTAGCTACCATCTACGCTTCGAGACGCTGCTGCGCGCCTCGAAGTCCGGCCACACAGACCTTCGTGATTGGATGTATGCAGGGCATGCCTAGCTTACATCAGGTATGTAACTTTTGCCAACTGTTTGCGTGAGGTTTTAGAATGTCCAACTTACAAAATTAAATTCTAGTGTTATTTATTTATTTACTCTTTATTATACCATAAACATAAGAACAACAATAAAAAAAAAACAAAAGATCACAGTTATGTATCCCCATCCCATCCCAATCCTCTCCCATCATATTCTACTCCTTTTCCAACTTCCTATCCTATATTAATCCTCTTTTTCTCGCATCTCCTTCCTTCAAGCCGGCAAGGCATGTGCGACAATTTGGTGTTGCAGATGTTCATGGGCTGCGGTCGGTTACTTAACATCAGGTGAACCGCATGCCCAACTCGCCTGCCGTCACATAAAATGTAATTAAAAGCTATAATTAAAAATAAAATAAATTTATCGTTCCTTCTAATTAGGTATTATTGAAACAAAAGGAGACGCCTCACTTTATGCTGTCCCATAACCGAAATCTTGAGACGCTGGTTTTCAATACGTTAAGACCTTGGGAAGACCGGGTGAAGGAAAGATCTTAAAGACCCAGAATCAATTGTGTGCGACAATCGTTTTGTTGTTTGGATTTTTGTCGAAAAAACAACTTTTTCCGAAATAATACCTTTAACGGAATTTAAGATAATGAAGATAAAATGTTTGCCCTCCACTTAGTACTTAAAATATTTTTATTTTTTGATAATAATAACATAATTATGAAATAGAACTCAAATATTTATTATTTTCAGGGTAACATGCCGAAACAGAGAGCTGATCGAAGAGCCCTTATAGCGGAGAGAGAAACGACGGAGACTTGTAGCGTTCAAAACGCCTCATTACCCTACATACCCACGAAGGTACTATTGTAACATGTAGAAATAATTTTGATTGTTTAATACATTTTGATTTTACCTTTGAAAAAAAATTCAAGTAGGATTAATACAGATAAAGACGAAGTAAGGCTAAACTGAATCTTATGTAAATGTAAATATATTTATTAACTAGTTCTTCCGCGCTTCATCGCTCCCGTAGCATAATAATGTAGCTTTCGAATAGTAAAAGAATTTTTAAAACCGGTCCAGTAGTTTATGAGCCTATTCATTACAAACGAACAAACATACAAAGTTTTCTTCTTTATAATATTAGTGTATCTGAGGTTCGTGGTTTCACCCGCGTAAATCTCCCGTTCCCGAAGGATTTTCGCGATTAAATCTATCCTTTGTCCTTCCTTCAAAGAATTTCTATACAAAATTTCATCGAAATCGGTTCAGTAGCTTCGGAGCCTATTCAACTCAAAGAAACACAAATAATAGTCCCATAGACACGTAGGCCTCTTTCAGCTGTTTCCATTGTGTTCTATCTACATGTTACCAATATTAATATAGATAATTGAAATAAAAATAAATATATATATAAAATAAGAATTATACACCTAAAAATAAATATTTTTTTAATACTTTTTATAGCAGCAGCAGCGTTCACGAGCATCCAGCAGCAAGAAGTGCGTGATATCGGACCCCCCCGCGCACTCGCCGCCGCCGCCCCCCGCGCCCGCCGTGCTCATCCCCCGCGCGCGCCTGCACCAACACTCCGACAGGTGAGTGTAACAACTATACAGGGTGTCCTGTCATTAATGAAGCATGTCTTATAGCGCAAAATAGCTCTCTGACTTTGGATGTAGAAGGCGATCTCAACAGGGCTGAGTCTTGCCTGATGATTACATTACAATTGATAACTATGTAATCAATTTTATAGAGCAAAGTACGAAATCCTCAGAGAGAAGTGATATTTTAGTATGAAACAGCTTTTGAATGATTATTATTAGCTCATAGCGTTGTTTATGTTACCAAACTTTCATTGCAGTTAAAAAAAAGATTGTAAAAAGGAAAAAGTATATTGGAGTTTTACATTTTTTTTTTCATACGAAATTTATTTTATATTGTAGCGAGTAGAAACGTCGGGTTAAATGATAATATATAAACTGCATTTTAATTCCGTTAAAAAGCATTACTCAACACAGGAAAACACTTAATAGCTTAATTTTTTTACAGTCGAGATAACCTCTCAAGAAAGAAGAGTCTAGAAGCATGCGCAGAAGCGAAGTTGATCAGTTACCTAGAATCCGGAGCTACTAATGTCACAGAAGAGGTAAGCTTTACTTTTATAATAATATTTACATAAATATTTGTCTACCCATGTAAAGTAAAAAAAAAAAAATCAATAATTAAAAATTTTGCATTGATTTTTTAAATTGCTAAGTGAAAATATTTTTAAATATTTTTGACTTTTCTATTGCTTTATTATCACACAACCCATAATTAGTTTTTTTTTATTTATACGTACAACTTTTTATATTTCAGATGAGAAGAAAACATAGTATAGAATCATCATACAGCGCAAATAAAGACAGACATAATAAACAAGGTAAGTCTTTTATTATAATTATTTTTTTGTTCTATTTTTTTCTGGTATTAAGAGACATTACAATTCAATAATTATTGGTTTTTAACAGATTTTATATTTTATAATCCACATTACATACTTATTTGTGTTTTTTTTTTAAAGAAATGAACTACTATTATATTTTTCAGGAGCATTAGTATCAGCTGGGTTTAAAGTATCAACAACGGTTCGTCCGGAGGATGGCATGAAGGAGGATGACGCGTCTTCGATCAACAAGACTGATATTGATGGACAACTCTCCAGATTTGATACTTTGAGGAAATCTTACAGGTAATTTTTTTTGTAAAAATCTCAAATTGTTTTTCAAGGGTGTCAAGAAGGAAGCTTAATAAAAGTTTACAATTTTTATAATGACCTTTAATATTTAAATAAATAGGGTTTTTACAAAATTATTTTTTCCTTTTTTAAATATGTTCATATGTGATTTGGTATTTTTTTTGAAGATTAATCTTATGTTTTAAAGAACATATTTTAGTTAAGCTTGCAGTAATCCTTTAGAAACCTTGACATCCTTGTTGCAAATAAACAGAAAACAATATTTTGTTCTGTGGTATATGGAAAATACAATATTATGTAGCATATAAAGTATGTATAATTAATATTTCTCATTGTTATTTCAGTCAAGAAGACAATATGTCTGAATGGACGGACGCAGAGCGTCGGTTGGGAGAGTTGTAAGCATTGAACCAATAGGCAGTCAATATTATTTCTTATCTGTTATTTAAGCCATTGTTTTTTTCATTAATTAGTGCTACGTTTAACAATTGTTGTAGTTAAAAAGAATGAAAGGAATGGACATACCTAAACTTATAGATGATATTATAGGACATAGATCCATATTTAAAGTTTACATTAATTTATGTCTATACTAAAAGTTATTTTTATAACCAAAATAAATAAAAAATCACATCTTATTAACAATAATTATGAACAATACAACATATCATATATTTTATTTATTAATCTATTACTTGCATCTCAATTATTTTTTATTTTTTTAAATATCTGTTTATTTTATTAATGAATCTATACTTGCATTCAAATAGTTGCTGTTGTCCCAAACTAGATGGCGCTGATACTAATTTCTAATATTTTCAGAACTTTATCAGAAGCGCGTTCAGTGGGCGGCACGCTGCCGGCCAGCACCGGCCGAGCTGCCTCATCCACACGACTGACACATCAGGTCAGTTATAAGTTAGTTATGAACCCCCGCTTTGCTTGCATTTCACAGATGATTTATGCACAAAAAGAGGCGGACGTGTGATAGGCAAATTGATTCAAATTGTACAATCGTTTTGCATGTTAAATTATTATTTATATGCAAGAGTTTTAGAACGTTTTTTTACTATTTTCTATTCTTTCTTTTAATATTAAGACAAAACAAATTTAAAATCCTGTTTTAAGAAAATTTTATATCATTACACTTCTTAAAAGCTAGTTATAGTGACAAATTATTTGCTGTTAATACATTTTAGAAAATGATGATAAGATATTGCAAAATGGCATTTTAATACAATTTTTTATTTCAGTCTTTGAACATTTTTCACTTACGATATTCAGAATATTATTTAATTTTCTTTAATATTCACATGTTTATACGCACCCTGTATATATGATCTAGGAAGCGAACACGATGGCTGAAAGGGACCTGGGCTCCACCTTCCTCCTGCCCCACGTGCACCTCTATAAACCTGACCCAGTGGGTATTTCTAACTATTCTAAACTTTAACTCCATACTTTTAAGGTTCAATTTCCCACAATTTCTTTTTGGAACGATAAAAACACTTATGCACATCTTATACACCTATTTTCTTTTTATTAATGGATAAAATGTGTCCCTAAAACTGACTCAAAGAAAATTGTATATTTTCTTATCAACAAAAAGATTAAACCAATACTATCTATATTAGATATTCTACATAACAAAGTATACATAAAACCATGTTATTTTCACGAAGTGTAACTATAGAAAGGCATTGTATGTGTTTTGAAATATTTTGAGCCACTGTAAAATATTAATTTAATCATACTTATGTTGTCACGTCCACATTATTTGAATATTTCATCACTACATTCCATTAATAATTTTATTTTTTCTATTTCCACAGACAAGCGACGTATCCGAATTCGATTCTCTATGAAGACTTCAAAAATTAGACTGAAGAAATCTGTATTATTTATTTATTGAAAATTAATTTATTGTTCGAATTATAACCTAAATAAGAGGCTTTACTACCAAAGCTATTTATTGAAAACTCAAACAAAATTACAATTTTTAATTCTATTCTATATTTTGGTTAATAAACGGCTATGTATATATTTTCATACAAAATGTAGAATGCCATAATATATTTAAGAATCATTAGATTTAAGATTAATGAAAACAATTTGAAGAAGAGATCATTAATAGATCTCTTATTTGAAGAGTTTTCGTTTGAATTATTTATTGTGCAAAAAATGTGCCAATATTAACGGAAATGTTAGATAGAAACAAATACTAGATCTTTTTATTGGTTGTATTTTTTTACGCACGATAGTCCAATCTACAGTTAATGAAACAAGAATCAGAAGGAAAGGGTTCCATTTAAAATAATGTATAATGTGAAAAAATATATATAACGATAGAACACTTTAAAAATGAGATTGTACATGATGTTTTTTGGGTCGCCCAGTGGTTCAGAGATCATTGATTTGTATAGAATTCTTAATTTTTATGTAAATATTTTAGTAGTTCTATTTAAAATTGTTGTTACATCATTGTCCCTGCAAGATGAAGATTAAAGTAGAAAAAAAGTTTTTTAAAGACGATTTCAATCTATGAAGCTATACAATTCTTTCGTATTTTTGCCCACATAATAGTCTTAAGAACCCACTCCTAACTTATTTATAAGTAAATAAGCATTGTTATATTTACAATTATTTCGAAAGCACGATTGTTTTGTTAATTACTTGTAATAAAATATTTGGTAATATATTGCATTTTTTATTATTTTTAGTACTAGCGACCCGCCCCGGCTTCGCACGGGTGCAATGCTGATATACTAAATACGCTACAATTTGCGATGTAAGCGGAAAAAATGTAATTATTTGCGACATCACATTAGAAACTTCAAAAATAACAGTATTTGTCTACTATTTAATGGATGATATTATACATAAAAACCTTCCTCATGAGTTACTCTATCTATTAAAAAAAACCGCATCAAAATCCGTTGCGTAGTTTTAAAGATTTGAGCGTTCATAGGGACATACAACATGACACATGACAGAAAAAGCGACTTTGTTTTATACTATGTAGTGATAATATGTGTATCATAGAAAATATGTTATAAGTGTACTCTCATTGGTTATTTTCTATTTACTCTTCTAAAAAAGATAATAAAAAATTTCATAAAATCGACAAATCCTTTAGTAAATTCCTTTCTTTTTTGCTCGACTGCGTCAGAAGGAAATTTTTTCAATAGTATTTTTGTATGACCATTTCTTTGGCACGCCCTACAATCCAAACGGCTGGATGGATTTTGACAAGTGTTGTTGAATTCTTTGACATTGTTGTAGTGTTGTGTAAATTAAAAAAGAGGAAGAGAAGGCTTTATTTATTTCATATACAATTCTGTCGGGTTTTTAAAAGATAACAATTAATTAATCTATTATTGACGCACGGTGGAGTACCCGCAGGTGCGCTATTTAATTACCTACTTATAAAATACAGCCGTGTCTATGACAAAGCCTAACCCCATTTTTATATGGCGTTGCGTTATTCGGGAATATAGGGTAAAAATAAAACCACAAATGAATATGAGACATAGCATTTTATTTCAATATTCAATAATATTATTTATTGATAGAATATTCAGCGTTACAAATACAACGTAAAACAATCTAACATAGCAAATTATATATAAACTTAATACGACCGTAACTTGGCGCTAGCTTAAATAACATTGACGTAAGCACACAGACTTTAACGTAATTTTCTATTTAATATTTATAAATAGCTAATTTTATTGACCACTAGAGCCAAGAAAATCCAATCCTTCGTCATAGAAAGTCGACGTAAGTGACATTCAAGTATAAAGTTACAAATTTTACACACAATTACTTTCATGTGTTTAGTGTAAGAGGATATAGAGAATATTCATTGGATTATGATTTTTAAACGTATATACACACGATTGATTTTGCCTTGACGGAATCCTCTTGCCTCTAATGTTCGTATGAAACGATTGCTTCGCTACTCTCGCAAAGCAAGTCCCTCGATATACCCTCCTAGATGGTCAGTCAGTCTCTTAACAAATATTTTGTTCCAGACCATTCTTTAATCTACGCCATTTTATAAAACTGGAAGTGAGCAAGCCATGTAACGGCCAACTTTTCATGGCAATTTTTAAGACAGTGCCGTTGCAAAGCACTGTAAACATCAATGTCCTAAATTTACAACAATATTAAGAAGATAAATAAATAGAGACTTTGTCTATGTAAATAAAAATCTTAATATACAAAATAAAGGAGCCTTACAAAGCGAGTCGGCCGTACAAAACACATCTTAACCTAAATTTTGTACCGCTACCTAGCTACTTACGAGAAATTGTGCATGAATAGAAACGTATTAATATCCGACATTAGGGTTATAGCTCATTGTAACAAGCCTGCTCAATCAGTCCTGTCACCTCGAACTTCTATTGGTATACATACATTCTAACTCAATGGGGTTGATGAGCTATAACCTTTAAGGTCAACCATCAACCACCTTCTTATTAACTGTTGATGTTACATGCGTATTCCATACAGTTTCATATAAAGAATACAAGCGTGAGATGACAGTGATCAGATGCAGGGTTGGTATAATAAGCTATTACCATTATCCGCAAATAGGACAGATCATGTAGGAAATGTTTCTTTCAGTAGTCAAAAAATCTATCAAAATCTGACGTTGCTTACAAGAGTAATTGTTCTAAAGTAAGCGATATTTGAAGACTAGAACTAAGCTATCTATAAAGTCTAGGGTAGGTTGGACGTTTTTTGGTACAACACTGTTACATAGATTTAAAAAAAGTTAACTAAGAAGATATAAGAAAGAAACTATAGATTAAGAATCCGAATTAGTTGAAGAAAGAAAGTCAGTTAATAGAGAATAGAGAGTAAATAGAAGGGAAGAGAAAGAAAATTTAATAGACAGAATTATTTAGATAAATAGAAAATTATTTGTACAAAAGAAGGAAGCATAGGTGTCTGTTGCTCAAAAACGTCTCATTTGAACCCTAGACTCGGTCGAAGTTATGGACAGTCGGCCCCCGACAGTACAAAAGTTAGTACCAAAATATTAGTCTAGTACATTTAACGGAAACTTCTCCAACACCTACGAATACGGCTAAATATCGGGATTAAAACTTGGGTGTAATAACTGCTTTATTGATTTATAATATAGTAGTTCATTCAATACTGAATTTATTTAATTATAGTCACATTGACGGATCCAAAGAGTAAGTCCTTATAAGTGTTAATTTATGGCAAAAGCTTGCATTAAAAATAGTAAATCATTATCCTATTTGATATAATCCATTCCTTTTCAATTCAATTTTATCAAGTGTTACAAATTCAAATAAAAAATATCAATCTTTGTAAATGCGAAATAAGTCGAATGATATCGTCGTAAATTAATCGATACGTTCTAAGCGATCAGATCAATTTCATGATATTATTAATAAACTGTATATTGATAATAAATTTTGACTTTCTATTAATAGAAATAAATGATTAAAGAAAGTAAAAATTTATTTCTTAGCGGCTTCTTCTAAGCTTGAGTGTGGTGACTTCGCAAGCATTGTTAATGATCTGAAAAAAGAAAATATAAATCGATTTATGTTTTCATGTAACGCCATTACACGAAAGATATACCATACCCCAATTTTTAAACACAAAATATGGAATGGTTGTAGTTAATGCAACACAAAGATATTATAAAATAAACTACGGTTAAAACCATCCAAAAGCTTAAAATTTTGAAAAACCAGTTAGATACCTATTAAAATATAATTAATGAGTATATTAAGATTAAAAACAATGGAGATGTCAATAAATATTGTTAGGAAAAACTTAATAATTGTAAAGCTAACATACTTAGCAAAGCTGAAACAAGCCATCACCCGAACGCCAAACACAAAGAATTAAAATCAAAGGCAACATAAAAAAGATGACAGAAATCCATGAAGCAAATAATAATAAGCAATACAATAAAATCAGTGTACCTATTTTTCGGTCTTGTCTGGGGTGTGACTTAAACAATAGCAGCTGCAATGATAACAATAATTTAGTTGATACAATTAGCATATTATATAAAAGTAATGGTTTTATATATGCTAACGTACGCAAGCTTTAAAGGATTTTTTCTAAGGAGCTGTTTTTCAATGTTCAAATACATACACCGTAAATCTATGTGAAAAAACACGGTATGATAAAAATAATTAAAGTGAAAAACTTTTGGTGAAATAGCGTGAGATGGAAGCATTGAAGAATCAGCGCTTAATAGGGCGAAAAGAAATTCTAATGCACTAAAAACTAACATTAAAATAAACAATACATTTATAAAAGAAGATAAAAGATCTACTGATGTGAAATGTTGTGTGTGAGATTCTTACCTTCTTTGAGCAGGGATAGGTGGTGAGGCATGTGTGGTCGGTGGTAATGATGCTGGACAGCTACCAGACAGGGTGGTAGGCTGGTCTTCCTCCTCACGCCTTTCACCTGTTTTATGCATAGTTCGTGTAAATGTATTCTTTAATAATAGAAAACGAAACACTTAGTTTGATAATAGACTAATCTTACTGAAAAAGGAAGACTGCTGAATTTAATTTTCAAGGTTTCTTCAATTTTCAATCTACTTTAATAACGTTAGGAGAATTCGTATCTAATAGTTGATCTGATAATTTCTGATAGCTAGCGTAATTTATTAATTTGTATGAAACAGGTCGTGCATTCAAACTGGTAGGTTCAGTCTCTATACTTTATTTTGGTGTTGTTACAAAACTGGTAATATGAATAGACGATGACTGTCTTGACACAATTGTTTTTTACCCTAAATGCTCAGGGTATCAGTACTTTCGTACATTATTAAAGAGTGTCTGATTGAAATAAATATAAAATTACCTCTAACAATAGGAGTATCTCCAATAAAGAATGTAGCAGCCGGTGCCTCCACTGCGGCTTCCTTCACCGAGTTGTCGCCACTCACTGCACTCAGAGTATCAGTGCTGTCGAACATGATGGTACGTTCCTTAGTTTTGGGGACTCGGCCGTCCAGTTCCTAAAACATATTTAATATGTTTACATTAAAAGAGAATTAAGGTTTATAGAAATCATTAGATAAAAAAATGTTTACAATTTTAATATTAATTATATACAATAATTTCTTGAGTGGGCAACGAATACATAACACAAAACATTTAGTTCCCTATATACAC
This sequence comes from Phoebis sennae, assembly GCA_001586405.1. Lineage (NCBI taxonomy): Eukaryota > Metazoa > Arthropoda > Insecta > Lepidoptera > Pieridae > Phoebis > Phoebis sennae. The sequence continues at coordinate 36,033 of LQNK01002775.1, read as the reverse complement.
ATAGTTTTAGATTAGTACGAAGTAAAGTAAAAATTGGAATAAACATTTTTTAAAACATGAGAAACTCCTGAGTGTGGGGCAAGATAGATAAATATAACTTTAGCAGTTAAACATTTAAAACTGAACGCGTTCCCCTACTCTTGCTGGGAGATTTTCCCAATTTTTAGTTTTAGTTCTAGTCTTAATAGTTTTGAATGTGCGTTGATAGCAAATAGAACTGTGTATAGATAGCGCCATCCACGACGCGCCCCACCAATTTTTGAATTTGGAAATATTTTACTATGATCGCGATACCTTGTCCATATACTGTCAACGATTGAGAAGGCTAGTGGGGCGCGTCTTCGTGGATGAATTTATCTACACTTTAAAATATTAGTAAAAGTACGTACCAGTCTCTCAGTATCAGAGTCCGGTTCATGCACCTCGAACTGCGAGTGCTGCTCACTCATGGACTGGTGCTCGGCCTCCACCTGCACGGCGGTGAGAGGGTCCAGCGTGTCGAGGGAGGACACCATGGTGTTCGACCCTGGGGGTGGGACCGCTGTTATCTTTCTGATTAGTATCAAGCTCGGGGGTAGCATATAAATACAGTTAGAAGCAAGGAACGCTGAAGAACCGATTTTTGTATAGTGAAGACATTACAGGGGTAAAATATATCGAAATACTGAAGAGATTTAAAGAAATATTTTCAAAAGAGCAAGTTTAGAAAAATCGGTTCTTAAAAGAAAGAAAGATGAAAACATTGATATAATAAGCAAATATTGATTAATATGATTGATACATGAATTAAATTAGCAATGATTATTTATAAAAGCAAATATACATTGCTTGTTGTTAAGATATAAAATAGTTTCGATATATTAGCTATATATTCTACAGCATTTTATTAAGCATTGTTTATGAATGCGTAAGATTGGTTAAAATAGGTTTTACGATTAATAAGCCAATATTGAAATTCTATAAGGTTTTTTATTTGTTAAATTTTCCTCTACTTAACTTTTTATAGTCGATATCTTCCTCATATTATGTAAACCAATTTTGTAGAATATATAATATATTATGGTTAAAACATGATAGTTACGATGCCTTTTCGATTTTGCAGTTTTTCTGCCAATAATCTTCAATAGTTGAAACATTGCTTAGTTGATAAATTGTATCTATTGTTGGATTTTTTAAAAACCAGTTGACAAATATTTTTTAAATGGTAAGTTATAGTAATACTCTAATTAAATAATTGTTTTTGTCGCTGCCCTTATTCTCTTGTTGAATTATTATATGAATGGGCGTACCGATTAGTAAACGAGAAGTTCAGTTTATTTTAATCGAGATTGCTAGACACAGAGCAGGCCTTAAGTGCTTAATACACTTACTCTTTTCTTAAACTTAAGCTCTAGCCTTAGAGAGCTTTAGAGTGGGAATACTTTGGCACAGATCGGATATGAATTAATGATGAAAAAGAAAAATATTGAAAGAATAAAACAGTAAATTACCTCCAGATGTAAGGCTGCCGGTCATCGGTGTATCGACTTCGTAGTTATAAGTGGCTCTGGTCGCGTTTGAGCTGGTTGCCTCCAAGCTGTCCGTGCTGCCAAGCATAAGATCTGCGCGGGCTCTGTTTTCAATTTGTACACGTTATTAATAATAACAATAGGTGAATTATAACCAATTATATGTATTATTTTTTTGATTAGATTTGATAAATTCTCTTAAAAGTTCAATTTATTTCTGGTTTTCGTCTTACCTCGAGTTTAAGATTTTTTATTAAAAAAATATAAATAAAAAGTTTATAACGTTTCCATAAGATTTTCGGGATAAAAACTTTCCTTTGTCATTCCTGGGGTTTCAAATTATATCTGTGCAAAATTTCATCCAAATCGGTCCTGAAGTTTCGGAGTTTATTCAATACAAACAATTCTTTCCTCTTTATAATATTAGTATAGATAGAAATAAACATATCAATAACTTACCTGCTAAAACTTCCTGATGAACTTAATTCTTCATCCTGTGCACTCCAAGAACCGCTCGCTGGATCTGTGAATTGTTTGCCAGACACAATACTGTGAGCTACGGACCTCCCGGAGGAGGGCGATAGCTCACGTATTGCGCTTCCTTCTCTAGAGAAATCTAAATCCTCAGGCCTGTCAGCTGACACCGTAATAGTCTGTCTAGAGTAAGTTACTGTTTCACCTTCGGTTGTTTGCCTCTCAACTACAGTCATCAAACTATCCATCTCTGACGGTTGAGATGCTAACGATGAAGACATTTCTGAGCCAAGGGACATGCCACTTTCATCATATTGCACCGATCTTGCTGGTATATCAACTGCGCCATCACTTTCTGTACTAGAAACTTTTTCAGACACTTTTTTACCGTCGACAAAACGTTGTTGTATTACAGTTGTGGTTCGCACGACTTCTATGACGCCGCCTTCCAGCAATTTTTTGGTTTGAGTTTTCTCCTTTGATTTCTCTTCTTGGTCTAAGATCTTCATCATTTCTTCACAATCTCCAGGAATTGATTCGGCAGAGCCGTCACTAGGTGCGGCCGCACAGACGAAAGATGAAGACTTGGTACATTCTTCTACAACTTCACTAGACTTTGGTTCTGAGCTTTCAGGTTCCGGTACGGGTACAAAGAAAGCGCCCTTGTCATCATATTTTTTTACAGTTACTATTTTTGGACGCGCCTCTTGCATTCGCTGTTCCAAGGCCAATTGTTGATCAATGAGTTTTCTTATCGCAGCCGAATCTGCTAATAATTTTTGCGATGGACTTCCATAGCTTCCCACTTTCTGTGAGGGACTGCCTCCTCCCTTCTGAGATGGACTACCGCTTTTCTGAGATGGGCTTCCAGACTTTTGGCCTGGGCTACCGCCTTTTACCGGAGGACTACTATCAGAGCTGCTATCGTAAGAGCGTTTTTCCTGTTCCAGGAAACTACCACTCACGACTTTTGGGTCTGCTAATAAGAGTGCTTCCTTTTGTTTTGCCAGAAGTTCAGCTTTAAGTGCTTCGAGACAGGCTGATTCAAGGCCTTCAAATTCCTTCAGACTGGAAATTTCAATTTCTTCTCCCTGACTTTTACTCAAAATATATCGACGTGGTAAAGAACCATTGAGTGAATCTTGAGACGAGGAAGAATTTTGTTGATATTGTTCCATTAGAGCCCGTTCAAGATTTTCAAACTCTTGTAACGAACTTATAGAAATATCATCATTTTCTCCCTTGATTCTAAATCTCATGCGAGAAGCCATTTCTGATTCAGATAAGCTTCCATAAGAATTTCTAAAACTACCGTAGCTTCCTATAGATTCCTTTTGAGAGCTTAAGCTTCCAATACGGCTAGCATCAAAATCTGTCATTTCCTCTTCTTTGATATCCTCTAACGGTATCCTTTCGTAGTCATAGCGCGGATCTCCTTCAAATTGCATCTGGATCCAGCGTTTACCTGCTTCGATCTCAGCTAATTCTTGAGCTTGTATTCTCCTTTGTTCCATTTCATATTGCATGTCTTCATCGGATGATCCAGAAGTACTACTTGTACTTTCTTGCTTTTTCGATGTTTTTGATAAGTATTCTTCTACTTCTGTATCATGACGTGCAACATATTTTTGTGATTTGATCTGCAAACTTTTACCTTCAGGGTCACTTTCTTGAGCTTCTTTCGCCACTTCTTCAATGACAACAAAATCATCCATTTCACTTGGTTTATCAACCATTTCAAATTCATCACTAGTTGGCGATTCTTGTTCCTTCTCATAGTTGCGTAGAGTTCGATCATCAGTTGTAACCATAAGTTCCGATTTGCTACTTTCGGTAATTAAGTCAGACTTAAGTTCTGGTGTTTCAGATATATCGTAAATATCGTCTAATATGTATTCTCGCCCATTGTCTGTGGAAATAGAGCTTTGACTTGGAGCCGACAACGGTGTGTGTGGTGTTGAAATATACTCATGAGTTTTTAAACTAGAAGCCGAGCTCTGTTTACTTTCTAATTTGGATTCTTCAGATGTTACAGTAGCTTTCTCAACTGTCGTTTTAGGAACAGAAGAATCACTTTTCGATTTTAAAATTTCTTCGTACTGCTTAGAACCAACCGGAATAATGTCTTCTTCGACGTCAACGAACTCTCTTTGGCTTGGCGGTCTTTCTGTTACTGGAAAAGGTGTAGCACTAATTTCTTGAACAGTCTTTTTAATGCATTCTTCTTTAATTTCAACGACATGGTGAGTATCAGATTTGCTTCCGGGTGTACTTGTTTCACCAACTATGGTTGTTTTCTCTATTGTGGTTTCTTCTTTAGAAGACTTTGTTGTGGGTTCGGTTATTATGCTGCCATATTGCTGTATTTCTTGGTATTCAGCTGAACCAACAGGTATAATCTCACTTTCAACATCAACAAATTGTCTCTCTGTTCTATCTATTTTTGTGACGGAAAACGGAATAGCATGATCGGAATGTGATGATACTTTGCTTATAGTTTCTTGGATTTCTTCTTTGTCCAAATCCAGTTGTGATTGCGACGATGACATATCGAGTTTAGAAATAGATGATGATAAAATTTCATCTGTCTTTAACTGACTGGAAATAGTTGTATCAGACCCTTCTTTATCTTTCAAAGAGTCTTCATCAAATTCGGTACTTTCAGATGTAGCTTCCAGAGGGAAGTGTTCTGGTATCATGTCTTTTGGTTGAAACCTCATTTCGTGAGATCTTTTCATTTTACCCACGGGTTCGGCCGCCTCCGTTTTGTAATCCTCTTCTTCACCAGATGCTTCTTCATCACTGGTTTTTTTGGTAAGATCTTTTTCAGATTCATGAAGAAATTGCTCAACATACGTACTACTTTCCATTAATTCTTCCTTTAATTCGTGAGCCGATGGTACAAGAGTTTCTGAAGCATCTGATATGTCAATACTGGCGACATGACTTGAATCAGAATCAAGGCTCCTCATGCTATCTCTTGATGCAAGAGAACTACATGCTGTGTAGTAATCTTTTGAAGTTCTTAGGGACTGTGATGACACATCATGACTTGTTAATGCCGTTTCAAATTCAGTTGCACTTTGAGCAGTCATCATAACTTCAACGTCAGATGAAAGTGGTCTACTTTCTGAATGTTCAAAACTATGATAATGACTCTCTCCAGAACTGGACCATCCTTCAATTTCAGATGCGGAGCGCCTTTCAGCAACTCCTAATTTAGATTTAATATGTTTTTGAACTCTGAGTTTGACTTCTGGGCTCCCCTTAGACGATAAATCACTTTCAGTCTCTAAAATAGAATGAGGTCCACTATCAGATTTGATTGAAATATCTGCATCCAGAGGAGGGCTTGATTCTTTAACATGAACTGTATCTTTATTGTCACTATCAGATAATGTTGTTTCTTCTTGTGAGCTTATCTTTTGAGATGTACTTTCTGAAATTTGACTTTTGTCCTCCTTTTCTGAGGGTAAAACAATTTTGTTTATACCGTCATCTCCAAATTGAGGTTCTTCAGTGATAACTTCAGGTCTATCAGGACTTATAAGAATTTTGAATTGAAATTCAGATGGGGACTGTTTATACTTTATACTGCCATCACTTTTTTCACTAATAATTTCAACTTGTGCAGCTTCAATAGATTGTTTAACTTCATCTATAGTTTTCTCTAAAACTGAAAGGTCAGTTAGCGGTGGAACAGTTATAACTGAATCTAAATCAACCTTTTCCAATTCTTGTTTTGCTGCATGAAATTCAGCCGATGAAAGATCGGTATCATAACCACTGCTACAGATATCTTCCATACTTTTTTCTTTGATAAGTTTCATTTCTTCTTTCTTGTGATCAGTTCCTGTTAAAAAAGCAGAATCTGCTTCGGTTGAGAATTCTGATGGATGTAAAGTTTCTGCACTTACTGTAGAATCCATCGACTTTTGCAAAATCTCAGCTTCATGAGATTCTAAGGATTTGATCATGCATTCTGTATCCACACTATCGGCAGATTTTATCATTATGTCCTTCGAACTGCTCATTTCTTCGGAAATTTCTACTGGACCAGGAGATACATCAGTCTTTGTTAGATTAGAGCATATATCAGTCTTTACCTCACTCATGGGCTTAATTTCTAAAATAGTATCGCTATCAGAACTTTTTGCCGTAGTGGTTTCAACTAGGCTAGACTTCAATGAAGTTGATTTACTTGAACCTATAAAGATTTCACTTTCAGTTTTTTGAACTGATACCTCTAAAACTTGATCTTCCAATTGCTGCTGTGGGATTTTTACAGGAGATTTAGTAATTTTTTCTTTTTTTGGTGTATCAGCATCATGTGGTAGCTCAGGTGCTACTTCAGACTCTGAATGCGTATCCTGACTCCCAGTACGGCTAAATGTACTTTTTATAGGAGAAGTAGATACTTTTATTTCTTTTATAAAGTCAACCTCGTATATTTCGTCATCTTTTTTAAAGGATTTAGATTTGCTCTTTGGGCTACTCTCTGTGGATCCTCGTCTTTCACCTGTTTCACTTTTAAAACTAGGAGCATGAGATGCGTCAGAACTCAAATCATCATGTTCTTTACTTTCAATAACGGATTCTTCCTTGTGATGTTCTACTTTTGAACTAATTATTTTACCTTTTTCTGAAACCTCAACACTAGATACAACTTCATCTTTTTCAACGATTTTTAAAGCAGAATCCACAAAAGCTACTTTTGTTTTTGTATCATCATCTTCTCGTATATCTTCTAATTCATCGGGTTGAGTAAAATATTCTTTGCCCCATTGTTCGTGGGACATATCTCTCTCTGAAATTTTAACTTCACTTTTTTTCTTCACTGTTTCGTCTTTCAAAGCAGTCATGCGTTCTTCAGATTTAGTCTGTCTTCCAGTATATAAACCTTGTTCAGAAAATTCTCTTTCTACTTTAACAATATCAGTGTCATCAGTACTTTTGAAAACAGTTTTTGTTTCAACGTCTGATCTTTTAGCAGTAGCTTCATGGGCTCTCTCCATTTTCTTTTGGGAGGTTTCAGTCTGATCTCCATCCTTACGAACTATAGTTTTCTCTTTTATTTCATGTTCTTGACCTCTGAGCTCATGGCTTGTTTCTGTTTTAATAACGAGCGAGTCGTCATCAGACGAAGATACTTGTTTTGTTTCTGAGAAAAACTCTTGGCCGGATATTTTTTTAGTTTCTGTCTCTTTATGCGAAACCACTGTACTATATTCACTTGTTGTTCCGAATTTAGCAATCATATCTGACATGACTGCTTCAGGATCTATGCTTTGAAATTTTAATAGTGGCCCTTCGACTGTTTTTTGAATGGAAGATGATGACGTAGATGTTTCTACTCTTGACTCTGAATAAAAAGTATCAGAAGACGTAGACCTCTGCATCTCTTCCATTTTGACGGCTAATTGTTCTTTTTTTATTTGGTCAATGACATCTATACTCTTTTCAATTGTACGATCAACTAATTCCATAGCACCGCTAGTTATAGTGGGCTTATCAATATTAACAAATGCCAAATTGTCGGCTAGATGCTTTGATGGCGATTTTGGTATGGCGGCAGCACTGAGTACCTTAGATGCTTCTGTTAAAATATCTGAAACAGGAAATATTTATTATAAAAATTCGGATAATTAAAACAACATTCATATTACAATGTGCAACGTTGGTTTGTGCTAAGAAATTATTTTCTTGAAAGCTTTGTTAGTTAATATTTTAATAAGTTATATTACCTACAAAGGTTCTTAAGTAAAGCGTATTTTTATAAAAATGATTTAATCGCTAATAATCATAAGAGACAAAAAGAGTATGATACAAATGTGGCCAAAGCTCGTGTAATGATTGAATGTGAAATAAATAAGAAAGAATTGTGAATCAAAGCGAAACGTTACCCAAAAGTGATAAAACAATGTTGAAATAAAATTATGATGCGTAAGATACAAAACAATAATTGTACCGCTAATAAGAAGCGATAACATGAAATCATTGATTCCGTCACACAGTGGATCCACTTACCTAAAGCAACGTAAGGGCTCCGCAAGAAAGAAAGTAAGGTTTACTGTGCTGTTCAAATTGGCATACCATTATGGTGACTATTGCAAAACAAATATGTTGGGACTGATGACATTGACGCAAATTGTGTTTTGTATTATTTTATGATACGTGTTCCGGAACGTGTAGCTGCCTAGTGCTTATTATTTTGCATTGTCTTGAACATTATTATAAGTATCTCTTTGTGTAAATGATATTTGAGGTACACATGCGATAATTGGCGTAAACAAAAAGTGTGGCAAAAATAATTTATAACTACTTTTCATGTCTACCTGACAATGAGTAAAGTTTCGCCATGACACTACAATACTTTGCCACTACTGACTGCGGAAGCTCAATTACTTCTAGCAATATAATTTTTATAAATATTAATTTGAAAATATAACATGTCATATTTGACCGATTTTGAATGTATGGGATGCGAAATATATGAAATTGTAATTCTAAAATTTTATTTATCAATATTTTATTTACTTACTGGTTAATATAACTTTGAATGAATGTGCATTGAATGTTTTTGAGTAGTTTTAGATAAACGTACCACTTTGGTGAGCGTCTGTTTCACTGATTTGACTGTCGCCTCCAGACGATGCTCTCGGTGATTGTCTACTGGCATCCAGGAATTGTGCTTCGGAACCTATTGTATAGTGTCATATTTAATCTTATTATTTTATTGGCTAGCGAAGTGACACAATATTATAACCAGTAAATATTAAATAATATTATATTGTACCAAAAAATATCTATGTGCATGTATGTCATAGCAGAAAGTAAAACGATACCCTATTTCAATAATTTTACTGAAAATACCTGTAAGATGTAGCCCGGATTGCTTGTCGCCTACACTTTCACCAGCTTTTGCTTTATCCCTCATTGTCAAATCGACAGGAGAGGGTGGAGGGGTCTTTGAGAGCTTTGACGCCAAATCTAGAAATCAAAGGAAAGGAACGTTTTATTTATTCATGTTTTATATGTAACACAGACTTAGAGAACATCATCAAAAAAGTTACCATGTGTAATATGACTTGAATCAATTCGTATAAGAGCTCCTTGTGCCGATATATCTTCTAAAAGATTAGAACATCTTCTATTGAGTTCTTTCATATCTCTTACTTCTGTTTCTTCATCATCAACTGATTTAATAAGTGATTCAGATTGCATCTCTTTTTCTTCTTCTGTATGAGATTTTTCACTTTCTTCAAGTTTTTCTTTGACAACATCAGACGATGACTTTGAATCTTTTGTTTCTAATATAATTTTAGAATCTCTTATGACTTCCGATACGATATCTTTACTATGTTCGATAGTATCTAAAATCTTGGTTGTATCATGGATTTTTTCTTCATATTCACTTAATAGTTTACTTTCAGTCATAACTGAAGTTTCGTGAGAAGAACTGGATGCTATTTGCACAATTTTTGATGTCGACTTCTCTTCTTCAATGAAATCTTTACTAAGTGTTATTCCATCGGATGCATCAGATGCTAATGTTTTCGATACGTCCATCGATGAATGATCTTCAGAAAACGTTTTTTCATCAATGGATCTTGAAGTCTCTTTAACGCTATCTATTGATACTTTGGAGAAATCTTTTGTTAAGTCTACAGTTGAATCCTTCGATAGTTCATTGGTGGCAAAATCTCTCGAGGTGTCTTTACTATCAATTGATGACTTAGAATAATCTTTAGTAAGATCAAGCGATTTCTTTGACAAATCGGGAGTAGCTCGGTCTTCGAATTGTTCTTCTGCTTTATATTCTTCTTTTTGGTCAACTGATGTCTTTGATGAGTCTTTCATTAAATCCGCTCCACTCAACTTGGAAAAATCGGCAGAAGTGCCATCTTCTATGACCGATTTTTGATCGTCATCGGAAGATTTAGTTAATGTTGAAATTACTGTTGTTACAGACGATTCTGTTGTTGATTTTGAAACTAAATCTGACCGTAAAAGGCTATCGACATAGCGGGTTTTCTTAACAAATGTCTCCGATGTTTTATCAAAGCCCTGGTCCTTTTGAGTACTTGTGGACGGATCTAGCTTCTTCTCTATACTTCTTTCACTTGTCATAAAATCATGCCCAATAGGTTTACCTTCTTCAAAAAATTCAGCCTGAAACAGTAATTGCTCGTTAAGGACTGATAAGAATGATCATTTTAAAATATTTGGTCAAGTATTAAATTGAATCATAAAAAATGATATTAAGGAAAATAAAAATTAATAGGTATATTTATACACAAGAGTACAGTTTATAAATTTCTATCATTAATACCTCTTTTTCGGGAAAGTCGTCTGCATCATCAAGAGAATCCGTGCGAATCCTTTTTGTATCAAAACTTGAAGTTACTATTTTTCCCTCGATATCAGAAGTAGGTTCTATAATTTCCAAAACCTTTGCTTTATCCATATCTATAAAAAGAGTATTATATGACGATATTGTATATTTAAGAAATAATTGTTTTTAAGTATATAAAAAAGTACCTGATTCAGAATCCGTATAAATTTGTTCTTCTACTTCATCTGGAGAACTTTGTACAGAGAATGTTCTTGTATGCTTTTTCTTAGGCATGATAACAATTTCGCCGCTATCTCTTGATAAAGATTTCATCAAAGCAGGTCGTTCTTTTTGAGTTTTGATATCCTTAGTTACAAATTCCTTTTTAATTTCTTCTGGAATGATTTCTTTTGTTTTGGTTGCCACCACTTTTTCTTCAATTATATTTGACTGCTCTGTGATCTCTTTTTTTGCTTCTTCTTCATAAACTGGTTCTTCGGAAGAAATATCAACTTCTTCAGACGCTTGTTTAATAATTATTTCTATATTGTCAGCCATTTGCTTCATTGCAGAATCAGATTTTTTTAATTCAGTTTTACTGTCTCTTAATTCGACGAATTTGGTAATCTCTTCTGGTTTTACACTATCTTCTTCGGTTTCAATTTCAGACTCAGCTATTCTTTCTAAAGATATAGCTGGACTAATACACGAATGTCGTCGTTCCTCTTTATGTGGAGCTTTGGCATCATAAGTTCTTTTTTCGGTTTCTATTGTATCTTTACCTTTAAAATCTTTTTCAATTATAGGACTACGAGTTGCTGCCGCAATAGATCCTTTTTGTAAAATATCATCAATAACAGGCTTAATTTGTTCTTTTGTTATTTCTGGGGTAATGGGTAAATCCTTCGGAACCGTCTTTTTTGTTTCTTTGGTATCGCCCATCACTTCAGCGATTTCAAGTTTGCTCAGAGTATCCGTTCTTATTTTAGTGATATCAAATTTAGATTCACCGGTAGTTGGTTCATGAACTTTTATTTTTTCATGTAATGAAACTTTCTTTGGTATACCCGATATGCTAAACGAGTCATCCATCACGCCAGAATCCTTTATATCTTTTTCGCGAAGAATACTTTGAGATTTCGTCGACATTACTGTCTCGCTTGTAGTAGAGGATCGTATACTCTCTGAAACTTTGGTTGAAGTAGTTTGCCTGCCATCCGGATATTTTATAGCCTCTATTATTGTTACTTTCTGAACATCTTCACCAGAAGCTGTTTTATATATTTCTGTAATAGTAGTTGTCGTTATTTCTTCACCTGCATCGCCCATTTTGACATCAACTTTAGTAGATGCCGTTTTTTCTTCTTCCTTCTTGGGTTCAGATTCTTCGGTTTCATCATCAATATCAATATCATCTGAAACTTTTGTTTCATCAATCACAACAACTTTACGTTTGTATGATTTTACAGACTCCGAAACATTTGTAGAAATTGTTTCACGTCCCGAGGCATATTTAGTTTTATCAGTGACAGTTACTCTTGTTACTTCATCACCATCAGGAGTAATAGTTACTTCTGTTACCGTAGTAGTTGTTATTTCTTCACCATCTGGTCCAATGCGTGTTTCAGTTTTTGATGAAGCCGGTTCTATTTTTTCATCTGAAAGTAACTTTTGCTCATCTTCCAATGTCTTCGAAGATTTAAAAAAATCAGCACTAACTTCTGTTTTGACTGATCTTACAGACTCTGAAACATTTGTGGAAACTGTTTCACGGCCTGAGGCGTATTTAGTTTTTTCAGTTACTGTTATTCTTGTAACTTCATCACCATTAGGAGTGATGGTTACTTCTGTTACTGTAGTAGTTGTTATTTCTTCACCATCAGGTCCAATGCGTGTTTCAGTTTTTGTTGAAGACGGCTGCATTTTTTCTCCTGAGAGCGACTTTTGCACACCTTCTAATGTCTTTGTAGACTTCAACAAATTGGCACTTAGTTCGGTTTTTACTGATTTTATAGATTCTGAAATCCTAGTCGAAATTGTTTCTTTACCTGACGGAAATTTAGTAGTTTCAGTAATTGTTTTTTTCAATTTTTCTTCTCCCGTCGGTAAAATTGTTGATTCAGTCTTGATTGTAATAGTTATAGTTTCTCCAGATGGACCAATATTGGTTTCTACATCTATTTTTGTATCTTCGTCGACCTTTTCTTTGTCGCTTAAATCTTTAGTCACCTCAACTTCTTTTTCAATTGTTACAGGAGGTTTTTTCTCATCTTCACCTTTTTTAATATCACTAGATTCTTTTTCTTTCGTTAGAGACTCTGCAACCTCTGACGATTTGACAGTAGTTACATCAGGAATGGTTTTTGTGATCTGGACACTTTCACGTATCGATTGTAATTCGCGTTCTTTAGTTAAAAATGTATCTGTGATCATTTTATCTGAACTGTGAAAAATATTTTATCATAAGTAAACTTTCAAACAAAATTTAAGTGTACTTAAGTTTTATATATTTACTGTTAGTGTTTAGAAAAATAAGACGGATTTCTACATACCTGATCTCAGCAATATGAGGAAGTTTGTGAACATAATCAGCAACGTGATCTTCAGGGAAGCCTTCCACGTCGTCAAGGGAATCTCCGTGCGTAAGTTTCGCAATTTTTGATGTATCCGATTTACCTAAAATTGATAATATACGTTTATTATTATAATAAGATAATAGCTTTCCAACGTTCACCATGTGCCAACATATTTGACATCACTATGAAAAAATACAATTCACAGTCGAAGATTGTATGCTAAATGGCTTTCGGGTAATGTTGATGTGCATATGAAATACGAATAATCATTAACAATACCTATCGACTTTTTGCTATCAATTTCTTTGACATCCATTTTATCTTTTACAATATCAACATGTGTTCCTTGAGTTCTAATATCATCTTCTGACTCCTCAAATGTGTAATCCCTAGATTCTGTAAGGCTGCGTGCATCTGAGGGTCGCTTTTCTTCCAACCGAAGTTCACTTACAGATCCCGACTCAGCGGATGCTACAGATTGCCGTTTTGCATCTACAAACAAGTAATGATAAGTGTAAAATTTAATCGCAATTATTTTTAACAAAATATATAACTTCAACTCACCCTTATCAATTAAAATATCAGTCTTCTCAAAATCTTTAATCATATCTTTGACGGATTTTGTTGTTTCTACTACATCTGGTGCCTGATCACTTGTCTTTGGTACTTCTTCTTCTGAAGAAGTCTTTTTATCAGTCACAGCGTCTTCCGAACTTATTCTATCAGATATACCTTCCGATGATTTTCGATCGGATATTTCGATTTCTCGACTGCTCTCCGAAGATATTTTATCAGATGCTTCATCTTTTTCAAAAGATCGGTCTATTTCCTCAGCTTCAGTTACAAACATCTGAAACTCTTGTTTGGATTTTTGTGGCTCGACATCTGGTATTAAATCGCTCAATTTAGAAATTGAAACGGATTCCGTTCTGGAATGTCTTTTTGGAGTTACTTTTTTAAATACTACCTCAACTTCTTTTTCTTCACTTGTTTCCGTACTTTGTTTATCAGAATCTGTCGTTTTAGTGTCTATCCTCATAGATGTAAACCCAACACTTTCTTCAAATTTCTCATCACCAAAACCACTTCCCGAGTCAGCAGTTTCTTCGTATTCTGCTCTTTCATCAAACTCGGATGACGAAACTTTAGCTTTCATGTCAGATTGATCTGATTTTAAAGATTCTGCTTCTGAATGTCGCCTTGAATCCGTGTGTTCAGAATCTTCCAGAGAGTCTGAGTAAATGCGCTTGGAGAAGAAACATTCTTGAACAGAATCATCTTCTGGAACCGTCTCTATAAATTGACGAGCTTTCGCACTAATAACAGGTGATTCTTTTGGAGGTACCTAAAAATAAGTTGGTATATCATAATATAATTTGTAAATTTTAAGTTTTAATATGTTAAGAAAAAATGTACTATTTTCAATATGTCACTTTTTACAATTATGCAAGATTAGAACAACAACATCTAAGATATTTTTTTGGTAATAGGTACGATACCTTTTCGGGTTCTTTAGTAAGAGCTGTACTGGTATGAGTGCGCGAAGTATATTCCGTCTCATATTGTAAAAATTCCTGTGTTTTAGTCCTTGTTGATTCCACTTTGATTGATGTTACTTCGTCTTCAGGCTCTTCAACTTGTTTATCAAGTGTTGGTTTATGAGCGGGACTCATACCAATTTGGTCTTCCAAATCAGAAAATTGTGAAGATTCGTCTAGTGAATCACTTCTATGTTTGGAATAAACCTGTAGAAAATAAAACCTTTTGTTTACATATTATAGGCCTATTTATGCTGTAGGTTTTTAATTTAAAAGCAAAGTTTATGAAGTCTTCTTTTATTTTTACATGATTAACTTCTAACAGTATTCAATCCTGTTGAGAATAAAAAAAAATTTTCGCAACTTTACCTTAGATTCTGTTTGTGAAACAAAACTAATATCTCTTTCAGTACTTTGCTGTAAATCAGCCAAAGAATCTTTATCGGCTGCAGATGGCAATGGTGATTCTTGTGTTATTTTACTTTGTATTTCAGAGCCAGGGGAATCTGTTTTCGTTTTGCTTTTTTCAGATTTGGCACTTGCTACTGATTGGGTTTCAATCTAAAACATATGGGAAGATTATGTATTGTATATAGCTTAAACTATGAATTTTCTACTTACAAATACATACCTTATCCTTCGATTTGTCATCTATAGAAACATCTTTTTCTTCAAATGTTTCTGTTATTTCTTCGTCGCTAACTTTACTGCGCAACTCATCTGTGAGTTGCTTTTCTAAAGTTTTTCCTTTGAAGGAAATACCAACGGTACCTCTTTTATCTTCATCATCATCCTTCTTATCGTCATCATCTTTTTTGTCCAGTCCATTCTTTAATTCGTGTTTTTTATCAAATACTTGTTTACCAAGGTCAATTTTTCTTAATTTGTCTTTCTCGGCCTTTATTGTAGTCTGAGATTCAGTTTCCGTTTCTGAATCCGTGGATTTCTTTAAAAATTCACTATCTTCCTCTGAAGAAACTTGTACAATTGTTGAATCCGTCCTAGCAGACTTTGTGAATGATTTAGATTTTTCATCAAATTTTACTCTAGAATCAAATTGTTGTATTGTTTCTTTAACGGACTTGACTGTTTCAATATGCTTTGTTGTTTCGATTGCAACCTTTTGAATTTCTTGAGTTTCCATTTGTTGTTGACTCTCCATTTGTTTTGCCTGTTCTCTGACAAATTCCTGAGTATATTCAACACTTTGTTCATGTTCCATTGTGTGCTTTTTCAATGCTTCTTTAGTTAACTTTATTGTTTTTGTGGTGTCTATTGGCGGTTCTTTCGATATTTTTGTCTCAAATGCACTGATTTTATCTTTCAGAGTGGCTTCAGCAACGTCTTTTTCTTCCATTACAAGTTCAGGAGATCTTTCTCCATCGTCAAGTTTTTCTGCAACTCTCGCGCTATCAATCTCTTTTTGAGAAATTACATCTTTTGAAAATGTGTCCTTAGTTTCTATTGTTTTCGTTTCAATAGTTTCGGTCGTTAAAGATTTCTTAGGCGTTATTGTTATATTGGAGAAATCGCCAGATGGGAACCGCATCGACTCATTACGCATGTGCCTTTGTAAATGTTTTGGTGTGGGTTTTGCCGGAGAAGACGGGTCGAATTTCCTGAATTGTTCTACCCTATGTTCTTTAATTTCCTCCTTCCTTTCTTCCCCAATTTCTTTCATAACTTCTGTTTCTTCAATTTCTGTCGTTTCCGGCGATTGTTTTGAACGCGTTCTTTCTAGTTTTGGTTCTTTTTCTTTGACCTACAGACGTAAAGTTTGTAATAAAATATTGTAATATAAGGTAATTTGAAAAAAAAAAAGATAAACATACCTGTTGTTCAATATCTTGGAATTTCTTAATATCTGGTTTGATTTGTGTTTTTATTTCAATAATTTCTTCTCTGATTTCTTTCTTTTGTTTAGATGCAGGTATTTTACTGGAAGTCAATTTTTTAGTAATTTGTTGCTTCCTTTCTGCAACGCTTCGTTTAACATCTGTGAGTAATGTTTATATATTATATTATTATTTTTTTTTATGTCTAACTTGCAAAAATAGATAAAACATAATTGTATACACATTAAAATAATGTATCTGATTTCTTTTGTATTTAGAAGAAAAATAGCACTGCACTTCTTTTACTAAGCACTATTATCACTTTGTTCACAGCCATTATTTAATATAGTATGAATTATATACCTTCATCCTCTTCACTTTCTTCGCTCGGTGTTGGAGTTCTCTCAACCTCACTCTTATCGACCACAGTTTTTTCTTCCGGAGAGTATTTCGCTTCATCCTGGTCCATGTCTTCTGTGCGCATGCGCTCAGATATCTGACTGTCATCAATTGTTTCTTTGAGTTTGTTGTCCTCTTCGGCTATAAAATGATAAACAATTAAAGCATGTTAATAATTTTATAATGTATAAATAATGACATTTAGCATTAGGCATTAGGTTAAGTGGTCAAACCTTTATAAGCCTCAATCTCTTCAGATGCTTGTCTTTCTTGATAAATATTTCTTTGGATACGTCTCTCATTTGTGCCCTCTGATTGTGGTGCGATTATATCGTCTCTACCGATACGACATAATGCCAACTCCAATGAATTATCTGAAAATAAAAACAAATTGAATGTGCATTTTTTGTACTGGTGATCTTTGATTGAATTTAAACTTAAATTTATTATAAAATGTATTTGAATTATATAATTAGTCAACGTCTATAATTGCAATGCTCAATAGCGTTTACGCTTGTAAGAAAAAAGAACAGGAAAATCTGGTCCTCTTATTATTACGTTTCTCCTGCGCTATTACTGCACCCTAAGTTTAATCGCTTTAACAATTAATTTACCCTGAGCTTTAGTCCCTGACTGCGTCTTCCACAGTTTCAGCATCAGCTGCGCCTGTTCCGCTGCAGTTATGCGCTTGGCCTGGATCTGGTTGACAGTCGCCACACTCACTCCTAACTCGTACGCGAGAGCCACCCAGTCCTTTCCTAGCAGTGTGCAGATGTCCTCGAGCCTTTTGAAGATAATAACATTAGTACTGATTGCGTAAATCTCATTTTGGTTATAAGGCTAAGTCTAGAAGGTTTTGTTTCTGTGGTCTAATTCTAATGCTCTGAAGAGAATGAATGTGAGCGTGACCAGAGATAATTTAAAAAACACAAATGTTTTTTTTTCTTAACTCATAACGCACTTTGGACAGAAACTCAATTGTCAACATATACAAAACATTTTCTGATAAGTTAATTACAAAGGTGATTTAAAAATTGGATTAAAATTGCATTTTAAATGCGTTGTTTCTACAAATAGACTTGTTTAAAAAAATAAATATTTGAAGGATATGATAATTGAATGAATGTTTTTTTTTGCGCAATGTAGCATTAGTTGTAGAACAAAATATTATTAAAATGATCATTGACGATCATCAATAATGAAATTGAAGCCAGTTTTTATATTTTTGCTTTATTACTCGTTCTACTTAATTTATTTGTTTCATTTCTTTTTATTGATACTAGTGTCTGAATCGTTTTTCATTGTGAGAGTAATTTAGGGGGATGCTCACTTAAAAATATTTAACCATCTGATCCCTTTTTCTTTTAATCAGCAGACTCGTATCTAAGGAAGGGCGAGTCGGAGTCTATGCAGCACATTAAAAAGGGTGGCAAATTTCAATCAAATAGGCTGCAAATACGTGATAGAGGAATGCTGAACAGGTGTCCTTGATTTTTTTTGCTGACACGATGAAGCTGGTAAAAGTAATGTACAATCGCTCTGTGTTTTTCCCTGACATTGACATTTTTCAGTTGCTCAGCCTTAAAAAAATGAAGATCACCTAGGATCACTGAGCCTCTGCCTCCAGATGAGCTCCTGCTCCTCGGTGCGTCGCGGCAGCGTGTCCGACTGCACGGGCGATATCCTCTCCGCTGGGATGTCGTCTGGTACCATGATGTTGAGTACGGCGATCTGTATATAGGTTTGTTGTTATGCTCTTGTTATTATTTTGAGTAATATACAGAATCAAAACAAAATAAAAAATTAATTCACTGCTTAGATATCGAATGGAGTGGATGTATAATGTATAATGAAAATAGTTGCAATAAACAATTATGCTTTCCCTACTTAAATATGGTCGATATACGATTCTAGCTGAGGACCGCGGTTTCATCCGCGTAAGTTTCCCGTTTACGTAGGATTTTTGGAATAAAGGGTATCGTAGATAAAGGACATAGGACCTTCCTTGGATTTCAAAAAATCTGTACAAAATTTCACCCAAATCGGTCCGGTAAATTCGGAGCCTATTCTATTCAAACAAACAAAAAATCTTATCCTTCATC
Source organism: Phoebis sennae (assembly GCA_001586405.1). Taxonomy (NCBI): domain Eukaryota; kingdom Metazoa; phylum Arthropoda; class Insecta; order Lepidoptera; family Pieridae; genus Phoebis; species Phoebis sennae. The sequence continues at coordinate 17,266 of LQNK01002775.1, read as the reverse complement.
ATTATAATCTAACCCAATCCACCTCATAACTGTATACGAAATTTCATAAAAATTCAATCACTAGTTGCAGTGTGATTCGAACACAAACATTAAACATTCAAACTTTCATCAGGTGATTTTGTTCCTTTGCCTACTCTTTATAAATGCGAAAGTAACACCCTGTCTATCTGACTATCTATTCGTCACGCCTAAACAACTGAGCCAATTTGGATAAAATTTTTGTATAGAGATTCAACTCGAGAAAGGTAGGAGCTTTTATCCCGGAAATCGCGTGTTAAAAAAAATACTAAGTTGAATGGTAGTATAGCAGAATACAAACCGGTGTGGGCGAGGGTTCTCCCTTGGGCACCTTCGGGTCCCGCATGAACTGGCAGCGGCACATGGGCTCCAGGTCCTGCGTCTTGATCATGACGGGGAAGGCCACGCGGTTCTCGCGGAACGCGCGGAAGGGGATGGACAGCTGCTCGCCGGACTTGGCCACGGGGACCAGGTTGCCGCCGAACTCGAGGTAGATCGGTTTGCCTTCGTGAACCTAGTAAAAAAAGCAAAAATATTTATTATTACTAGATAAAGCATACACTATTCTACATAGTTCACACGGTTATACTCACTACCTTTACCGAATAAACAAGTAGTGAGTGAGTGAGTGAGCTGGCTCATTTATCATGAAACAATTACATACACTATTCATATTAAACAGAAGGTTTTTAATGCTTATAAAAACAGGAAATTCATAAATATTTTCGTCATGATGCACATTAGACTCGCGGCCTGTATGGTGGGCATCATTACACAAAATCTTCCAGATGTAAAGCTATCATGTATGTGAATGAAATATCACTTATCAGACTTGTGTAAAAGTCCAAAGAACATTTTAATTTTTTATTTAAATATGTTGGTTGTAAGTTTAATTGGATAGAATTGGAATATGCTTAATTTTACAATAATAAAAAAATAATTTATTTCATTTCACAAAATTCTTCAACTATATCTAAAAGATTGAATACTCCTTGTAGCCCCTCCCCTTCCTTCTAGCTCGCAACGCATCTGCGACACTTTGATGTTGTAGATGTTCATGGGCTGCGGTCAGTCACTTAACATCAGGTGAACCGCCTGCTCCGCTTTCACCGCTTGCCTACTGTTACATAAAGAAACCAACCTCAACATCCCGACTCTTAGCAACCTGGATGAACCGTTCGATCCGCTCCAGGGTTTTGTCCTCCTTGTCATCGGTCACACAGAACATACGCAGTTGCGCCTGACATTCGTCTGTACGTTTTGCGTACACTACGAAACGCGCCATGAACGGTACGTGGATCGCTTCCCTGGAATGATTTATATTTCAATTTTTATTTTGATTTTAATTTCGAGTCTAAAAATTGTAAATAGACATTCTGATATTGGCGATAATGTGGCTACATCCAATTTAAATAAGATTATTATTAAACTCGGAATAGGGCAAACAGTTCAACAACTGGAACATTAATTGCTTAATTTGATCGTCATTAAAAAAAGTGTCACTAATTACTTTTTTGTTAAAATTTAACTTTTAAGATGTTTACGGGGTTTTATCCGACTCTTCTCTTTTCACCTATTGTAACCATTTTTTCGAATGTCAAAAATTTGTCCGAGACATTTATGGTCTTACAGTTTATGGGAAACTATGATCAATTAACATCCGATGAATCGTGTAGATTTTTTGCTTATATAACCAACGAAACAGTGTGATATTAGTACAATAAGCCAATTAATTACTTTTACCTGTATAATTCCGTTGCCATTTTAGTAGCATCTTCTATATGTCTACAATCGATGAGCCAATATCGAGCAGACACAGTGGTGGTGAAAGAAACACAATCGTTCACAAATGTTAACGGCGTATTCTCCGTCACGTCCTCCCAATGAGCTCGATTCGTTCCTCCTGCCATAAACATCAGCTTATTGAATCTAATTGTCATGATATTCTTTTCGATTTTCAAACTCTTTAAAATAGTAGCTATCGAAGGCAGTACAGCGGTTTTTACGCCTTTTATTCTGCCAGTAGTACCTAATCAATTACTTATGCATGCAAGCTTCAAACTACATCGAAATACTTGTACTGAGCTTAATATAAAAGTTTTGTATTGAGAATTGTGTCAGATTTTATACATTCAAATTGACTTGTATCACTTATTTAAAAAAACATGATAAGGTCAGAAATTGGATAGAAAGGTTAACAAACAAAATAAAAAAATGTTCCAAAACGGCCTATAGCAAACACACAACAAGCAAGGACGGCATACCACAGAAAAAAATAAACAACATACCGTTCTCAATTTTGTCATGAAAAAGTGATTTAAATGTGACACACTCTTGTATGGTAAAACCTGTTAAGCACGGTGCTGTATTTTCAAAAATAAATTAATGAATTTGCATTCTGATTAATAAATTTGGCATATTTAGGAATTTCGGAAAACAGATCTCTCGAAGGACATTCACTGAAAAAAATAAAACAAAAAATCCAATTGGCGTGCGTCATTTGGTTCAGAACAGTGAGTAAAATGACAAATTAAATGATATAAAAAATATAAAGATGAAAACAAAAGAACAAAACTGATAGGCCGTTTTGGAAAAGAATTATCAGTATAAGCAAAATAACGAAAATCGGGAACATTGACGCAGAATGAAATGAGGATGACAAATGAAGTAAGTGAAGGACGAGAAACATTATTTTTTATTGTTCAAATACCGATGCATTTGTGTTTTTATAATTTACAGTGTGCCAAAAGTTCTTAATAAGTAAACTATGCTGTAACCGTATTGATCCTAAATCATAATAGTTACGTGAAATAAATCAAAGTGCATCATTTTTCAAAACTCCTTGTTTATGATACAGAGTGACTGTGACTTTATAAGCAAGAACTTCAGCCCGTGCAAAGAAGAATTATGTAACAAAAGCAAAGATGGAAAAGCATTCAAAAGTGAAAAGGTTAAAAGAATAAAACAGATAATTATACTCAATTATACTAAGCTGAGAGTATAAATATCATTAAAAGAATCGAACGTGACAATAAACAAAACTTAAAAGGACAAATAAAAATAAAATCGAAACAAAACATGTGAACATAATTCGACATATCGGTTTGGATTTATTGTATCTGTATAGTACCTCTAATTTTTTTACCTTCGAGAGATCTTTTGCGAAATACCCCTGTTGGTGCGCGCCGAAAAGGTGGCAGCGTATTAATTTACGCCACACACGGTGAGCGTGCAACACACACAAACACACGAGAACAAAGACATGTAGACACGCACAATACGCACACATAGGGATGTAACCCTTTAGCTGCTTTGTGTATTTGCTATAAGCGTCATTATTCTGTTCGCCTTAACAGTGGGCCTTATCAGTGTTTGTTTGAGAGTAATATGTATTTAATATAAAGATAATTAGTTCTACGCTAGTCACCGATTAACATGCTGATCCCATTGAAGATCGTGATGGGATAGAAATGTATACTGAAGTCTAGCTTGGATAAATTTAAATACTCTAATCTATATCTTTAGACTTTAGCAGCTCTATAAATTTACAATTAATATCGAACTATATTTAAAAACGAAGTCATTCGAATCATAAGAACTATCGGCTACCGATATTTTCAAATCGAGGCTACCAAATTACGAACTGGTTAGAGAGGAGTTATTTTAAACTAATACTACGTTACCTGCAGATGTGTTGTAATGGAATATCAATATGATAATATCATCATTTTAACTCAAGCAAATACTTCATTAGCTTTCTTCGTTTTAGCTTTACTTACCTCACTTTTGTACGCAAAGCTGAATTTATTATATCATCATGATAGCAAATGCAAGCCATACTCCATTGCAACACTTAATATTACTTTAGTACATGATGGAAGCAAATTATGATTTTGTAAACAAAATTAATATTTTAATTAAAAATATGAAAAGACTACAATATAATATGTTATCATATTTTTGTACACATACTAATTTGATAGAATCCCACATCAAAGTCATAACGCTTCCGATCACTGAATTTGCAAGAAAGTGTAAATATAATGTTAAAAGTTTACCTGATATGGAACAAAGAAGTCGTAATGTTGGTGCTGATGATGTGCTGTACTGATTCGTCATTCCTTGCGTATGAGGTCGAGGGGCTGGCATACTGAGAGTTATTGCTTTGTGGAACTTTCTCCTTCGTGGCTCAACAGTCACTACAGGTGACACTGCCACCCCACGCCCTAACAGTTTCGCAGTCAGCTCAGAATCTATAATTTGAGCCTGTAAAAACAAATAATGAAATTCAAAGGATGCTCAACAATTTGAAACTAAAGACCAAACGCGATAATCTATAATTCATGCTTTAATAGCGAAGTTAATAGAGGTGCTCATAAAATAAAAATAAATTGTACTTACCTTTTCATATAAAATAAATAATAAACACAGAAACCTTGTGAAGGTTGATATCACTATGTAAAAAAAGTATTTTTGTAACGAAATCGAAAATAAAATGGATGGGTGAGGTAGAGCAGAAGGTGCATAAGAAAGCAGGTATGAAAATATGAAATCACAGCAAAAGCATTAAGAAAAAACAAATTCACACTCGGAATTCTCTCATTATTTCTCACACATGCGCTTTAAACTCAAGATGCACACATAATGCTAAAACATAAGCATTTCATACTAAATAATAAAAATTGCAAAAACAAAATATATTTACATCATGCAAATCTCACGTTTGGTCTTTAGGGGCATACAATACATTTTGCGACAAACATTTGGTTATATTTATTGAAGCATATATCGAACATTAACCCAATAAATTTAGCAAAATTCCTTAAAAATACATACAATGAAATACGTCACTCCAATTAACTGACGACAGTTTCTTAACAAATTGATGCAGAGATTTTTCACAATTAGATATAATACCATGCTTAAGATCTAACCTAAAGACCAACAAGAGAATACAAGACAAAATCATTCAAAATCGCGTCAAACGCTGTGTGAGAAAAGTTGTCTAAAATACAAACTGTTTTGGTGATTTCATATCGTTCAATACTTGCTTCAATTGAAAACAAAGTATTTACATTTAATGACTTTTATTTATCTTCATCTACAATTTTATGTAATTTTAAGTCACTTTCTAAATTTATTGGGTACATGTATAGTTATGGAGGAGTAACGTATTAAAAGGAAACAATTTTAAGACAAATTACATTCACATCATTCATTAAAGTGCATTCTAGGGCTTGTTTCTTAAGCCAAACAATTTAAGACACGATAATATCATTTAATATTTTTTTTTAATTCCACGGCAAAAATGATGACCAATATGCATAAAATTAGGCCAATATAAAATAAATTTTAATACATGATGCTGTAGGTGCAATATGTGTAAATATAATTTGTCTGGATAATTTTCATAGTAGTAATATCACAATATTTCCTAAATACTTATATTTTAATTAATTTTAATGACTACAAGTATTATTGTTTCATGCAAATTGTTATAGACTTTACTATACGTATTTTGTTTATTTCCTTTCACACAATACCATAAATATTGTCTGAAAAATTTTATATCATGTACTAAGGCGTATATAAAAAAGGGTCATTAATATTTTTTCCATTACATGATTCCTTTACACATATTTATACTCTATTGATCGGATCTGGTTCTGCAATACAAACGTGAACATCGTAAGAAGAAATATTGTATGCACATCAAATTTTCAGAATAGTTAGATCATGTTATATAATTATTAAGGGTGTATAATATGAAGTCATTAAATTGATGCTCACTGAATACTATAAATTGTAATAAAATACTAAGGAAGGTACATCAGGTAAACTGATATTAGAAATGTATCAATAAACAGTGAAACCATTTCAAGAGTGTCCTACCACACTGATGTTTAAATATTTGGTCTAGCTTAACCTAAAATCGAAGAGAAGAGCATTACAAGGAATTTCACAATATATTACGGATAAAACTACAACATACGTGTTTTAAAACTTACTAATCGTGTTATAAAAGGAAGGTAAATTTAAAAGGAGAGTGGTGTCAATATGTGGAATGAAATTGCATATCTCTCTAATGACAAAGAGTGTAGGTAAGTTATAACTATTGCAATTGACGTTTTATAAACATAAAAGACTGATTGACAGTAATTTAGTCTATTTTTCGGTTCTTTTATTTCAGTACCCTTAATAAGTAGGATCTGATTTTTCTTCTCGCAGTGTGTTTTTAGTGAGAGATGCAGTTCCATAAAACTGTGTAGAATACACATAATCGACACCAATGTCTACATTCTATTCTATTTCATACGGTTATATATTTTGGCATTCATATTTGTACTCATGTTTTATCAGAGTTTTAATAATAACGAACACAATTAATTTGGCAGTCGGGAAACGACAAATTTCAACTGCAAAGGTTCACATTCAAATGAGTGATTAAAATTAAACTTTTTCTCACAATTTCAAACACACATAAATATTTTTCTATCGCTTACGTCTATGGTAACTATAAAATCTAGGTATTCGATACAATTCATAAGTACTGTTTATACCGACTTAGTCGGTTCTTAATACTGACCGTATACTGACCTCTATTTTTCAAAGGGTCGTTTAACATTCGTTCCCTTTCGTAAAGATTTTAAAATTTGTTTTGAAGATATTGATATGTATAACTTCGAAATAGAAGTCAGTAATGTTAAATGGATGGATAGAGTTAAACTACCAGATCAAGGAGAAGCGTTTCTTCTTGGAGACGTTATTGACGGTGATCTTTTTGAGGTTTTTGTCCTTGACGCCGCTGCGAGGTTTAAAGAGGTTTACCTGTAAGCCCACTTTGATCTTCTTGGTGAGCGCGCCCTGAGGGAACACGGCCTGCACCTGCGGGACCACCGAGCTCGACACCATGCCACCTATAACGTTAACGATGCTAAATAAGATAAGGAAGATGTGATGTACATTTTAACAGTGGAAATTCATATTATCTTAAAAGTTTTTAACCTCAAAAGCTCGTAAACACATAAATTGGTAATGAAAGTAACAAATAACCTGGATAAACAGTGACACATAAAGAAAATATTTTAAAGCTATTTACTAATTCTGCATGACTTGGAGAGAAGTAAGTTAATAAAGGATTTGTAACATTATTATTGTTTAAGAAATACGACAAATTAACAAATGCTTTCACTTAATATGAAAGTGGATAAGGATTTGAAAAAGTACCTTCAGGTCCAATAGCATGAACCTCCTGACGGATACGCGATATCACAGCGAAGTACTGCGGGAAGTCGTGAGTCAAGATACGAGTGACCCTCGCCGCCTCCCAGCTTCGCTCTTCTTCGCTTGTATCTAATCAATAAAAATATATAATTAAGTATTTTAGCATATTTATGTATATAAATTCTGAATGTTAAATAGATATACGCTTAGTTAAATTTCCACATGCACGCTGTACCGAAGACTGTAATACGGTATTAGTGGGACGTGCTACATTATTTTTGAACGCGTTATCAATATATTATATTTTTTTCTGAGTATCCTGCACTAAAACCTTAGTGAAACGTTTTAAAACAATTTTCCCAATTTTTTTTTATGCCACGCCTACCCACTTTTAATGCCTCTATACTAATATTTGAAATTAAAAAAAATATTTGCTCCTTAAAAAAGCATAAAATGATAGGTTTTAGAAAGTGAAAGGGTTAAATACTAGTCAAGTCCATTTCTGTATTGGCCCCCTTAACTACCAAGTTGCCCGAGGGTGCATCGGAAAAGACCGTTTTACAACGTCATGAAGTTATCATAATAAGAAAACGTATTCTATTCTACAATTTTGAAGAACTTACTTACAATCTCCAACCATTGCATCGTCTACCTTAACTATCTAATTGTCCACTCTGAATATGGGCACGTTGAGAAAGACCGTTTTAGAACGTCTTAGTACCCATCATAAGTAGTGAAGGTAGTCTCGAATGATCTAGAACTTACCTTCAATCTCCAACGTCTCGTTCAGTATATCCTGCACCACGTCATCGGTCGCGTCCGCGTTGTGTTCCCGCCAGCTGCTGCCGTTGTCTGAGCGCAGGATCACAATCTCTCTCTCCTTCCCGCGGAGAGATGCGTAGTGAGGGACCTCGAGGATCACGGGCCTAGAAATTATGGCGGAATAATTAATATATATATAAAATCTTTATTTTCCTCACATTTAGTCTAAACTTTTAATATATCACAGTACACTTAAAAAATCTTATCATTTGTGTGTATAATTGTAATAAAGAAGTCCTTACATTCTTCTGCAATATAGTAAATCAAATATTTTATATTTGACTGCCTCGTTGGTCTAGTGGTTGCATCTTTGACTGCAGATCGAGAAGTCTGAGGTTCGATTCCCGGGTGGGGCCATAAAAAAGTTATTGAGACTTTTTTAGAAAATCAGAAAAGCAGCCCTAAATCTGGAAGTCTTGTCGCTTCTGCGCCTGATCTCTCTCCGCGAGTGTCGGTCTGCCGACCCATCGGAATATGTGAGTGAAGGAATATAGAGCGCATATCTTTAGCGTACCTGGCAGATCTCTATATATACAGAGATCAGCTCCCGCTGTCGGTCCGGGAGGCATTACTAATTTTTTTATTTACTTTTTTATGCTATATTTCATTCATTTGAGTTTTTACTTTAGTTTCCTACATTGTTTTCAAGCCCTTTAAAATCGTGTTCAATAAAAAACTTACCCCAAAAACTTGGCAGAAACAGGTCCCATCTCCAGTACTCTGGCAGCTAGAGCCTCTCCCTCCATTAGTGGTGGCATGTGGTTAATGCGAGATGGCTTCAAATATCTGAAAAAATATATTAAGACTCAATTTAAATTTGAATTTCGACATTCTGATAACACAGTTTAGTTTTCTTGCTTTACTAATTCATTGTTGTAAGTAATTATATTGTAAACTAGCCGCCCCTCGCGATTTACCCGTGTAACCTCTGATTCCGTGGCAAATCTGGGATTATGAGTAGCCTATATGTTATTTAGAACCCTTATATCTATACCAAATTTCATAATAATGTGCTCAGTAGTTTCTGTGTGAAAGAGTAAAAATACATATATGTATACATCCTCACGAACTTTTTCATTTAAAATATTAATTGGACTAGTAGGATTGATACTTGAATAAAACCTTTAATACAAAAAGTAAAACATCAAAATCTATGCGTACAACTTTTTTTCGTTGCTGACTAAATAATTCATTATGTTAATCTTTTAGTTTATCTCTGTAATCTCTGTTACAAATTTTTTTTTTCGAGTTAACCGTAACCATTAGCATGTGGTGTTAACCTATAAATTAATTACTACACTTGTGAACGTAACATTTATCTATATTTTTATCATCCAAGCATAGTGTAAGTAATTGTTGGTTGACCTTAAATAAATAAATAAAAAAATTCGAGAATAAATGTTAAACGATAATTTTTTATATTTAATGAAATATCCACCTGCAAGTGATCCTAGTAGGCTGTTGCGCAGACAACGGTGGTACGATCACCCGCACCCCGCCCCCGCGACACCCGCGCAGCGCCCCGCCGCGCGCGTCCACCAGGAACGATACCAGGAAGCTGGATAGTGTTAAATATATTACTAAATTTTAAAGAAAGAAAGAAGGAAGGAAGGAAAGAAGGATGGAAGGAAGGAAGAAAGGAAGAAAGGAAGAAAGGAAGAAAGGAAGAAAGAAATAAAGAAAGAAGGGAAGAAGAAAGAAAGAAGGAAGGTAGGAAGGAAGAAAGGCAGAAATTTGATTATGAAGAACAAATAATAATAAAATTAGTAGTTTGTTGTGTAGCACAAGTAGGGAATGAGGCTCGCTACTCATTTGCCACAGCGATACGAAGTAGATGTGGATGTTGATAGATTTTCAAGCAGAGTATTGAATGAGTTTTTATTCAATATGGAATGTACTCGCGTTAAAATAGACACAAGAAAATAGTATAATAACGCTATTGTAATATAGTAATTGATGTACCAGATTGTATCTTGTAGGTAGGTAAAAGTACTTACTGTCAAAATAGTTTTGTTAAGAAATAACTTACATTTAATAAGATTGTATTACCAACATTGTTTAATTATGTACCAAGTACATATTATACTAATCTTAGTCTTTATTAGTGTCTTGACTTTGCTATATTATGATCATTTCAATATTATTTAAGAGATTGCAGGAAATTGATTTCTCATCGATCGATAACCACGCTTTTAGAGAGTGAAAATATACTTACTTTTTCCATTGTAACTTTTTCCTGCAATTCCGTATCCAGTTAGCATGTGCATGAAGAAACTTTTAATTATTTACACCAATACATCTGAAATTGTTCATTACAATTGTTTTACTTCCATAAAGTATATGACAATGAATTAATTCAATAATGCCTGGTTTATCTATTCGATGTCGCTAAACGGTAACTGTGGCAGTTGCATTTCGTATGAAATTTGTCTGACTAAGATACTCAAAAACAGGGCATAATAATGGAAACGAACTGTATTAGTACTAGTATAGTATTATATTATATGGAATATAGGCTTCTAAGTGAGGTAAAACATCAATTCCTATGCAGAAAATATCAAATATATTCTTTATGTATGTCTTGAACACAGATTAGACAATAAAGGGCAGAAGGAGTGTGCCGAAGATTCGAGTGACGCTAACTACTCGTACGTACATCGTACACGTTCACAAGAGGACATTTTTTAAGAAAAATTATGAAGTCCTCGTGACATGTTGTATTTGCTTTTTGGCGTCACTCGAGTCTTGGACGCACTCCATGTGTCTTTTATTGTCTAATGTTTGGTTTTGATCTACAATATTCTGTTTCACGAACTTACGAAGCTAAGTACTTATGAGATTAGGAGTATCAGACTATAGATAGTGCCTTCCACGACGACGCGCCCCACCAATTTTTGAATTTGAAAATATTTTACTATGATCGCAATGCTGATTAGTCTATTTTCTTAATGTACGTGTGCACACATGGGTAATGAGTGTGTTCCTATAAAACTTCACACAAACTGATGCTTGCATACATATACTGTCAACGATTGAGAAGAATAGTGGGGCGCGTCTTCGACGATGAATTTATCTACAATATATTGATATCAGTTGAAAACCTAAACAACGCATTTAGGTATACTCAAAGTAGAAGAAAATATATGTTAAAAATGAATATCACTGACTTGGGCAGCGTAGGGTCGACGTTGTAGCAGTAGCCCTCCGGCGCATGCGCGGTGCTGTAGCGGCTGATGCTCTTCACTACCACCTCGCTCTGCGGCTGGAAGCCCAGCCCGTTCACTGATCCTGCGCAATTAACGTGTGTTATTTTGTTTGATGACTACGGAGTTTTACGGCCGTTTTCAATAATATATCAAAGATTATGGATAGTTTGTTATCTCAGATTACATGACGTTAGATTGTCAAAAGTCATAGCAAAGGCTATCCGTCGACAGCATATTGAAATCAATGTAAGTGCAAATAGATAGATTTGTCTGACTTTAGTAAGCAAAACAAAAGATAGATAGAATATTGAAAACGGCCGTTAATCAAATATTCTGCATGTAGATAGATACATAGAAAATTCTTTATTGCTTTTTATAACAAAGTCGAACTAAATGCCTAAATGGCATTTTCTACCACTTAACCTTTGGTAGTGTAGTAAGTGCACGGGTAGCGCAGAGATAGAAATCCAGAAACATCATAAAGTAAATAAATAAAAAATAAAAAAATGTATATGAGTTTATATTTAATGAAGGCCCGTTTCTCGTAGTGGGGTATGGGACTGATGTTGAATCCGTTTCACTAGTAAATTTTTATTTATAGGCAGTTCAAATTATAGACAAGAAGGTGTTCAACCTTTTGAGTCCAGACACAGACATTTTCCACGTCTCTATCGGTGATCGAATCCAGGACCTCTCGCTTGTTACGCCCATCGCGCTAACAACTGAACCAACGAGGCAGATTTGAATAAGTTTATATAGGTAGTTTAAAATCTTCTGTTGGATCGATTACACTGCACTCAATAATGTTCTTTAAACCTAATGAAACATTTTCCTGCATTCAGGGAATTTGTTTTGAAATTTATTAATATGGTATTACACTGTGGTATTATATAACAAGCAAAAATCACGTTCATTTAAAATGTTTTATAGAATTACTTTACTGTAACAATGTAGTTTTAAAATTTACAATAATTATTGAATAAACATTACTATTTATTGGATAATTTTCTACGTATTGATTATTATTGAAACCGAACCGTAATTTTGTCGAAAACGACTTACCTTGAGATATCTCCATAATATTCTTATGACTAAGAGCGGACTCGGTTCTTTCGTCCTTAGTCACGTCAATGGGCAGAGAGTCATCTCCGAGAGACTTCATATCGTCTGCCGTGAGGTATCTGTACGGCTGGTCGTTAAGAATTGTGTCTTCACCTAGAATAAAGTAACGCGGTTATTACTGTTATAAACTAATAGAGGGGCTATGTAAAATTATTTCGAATGTAATAGAAATGTACTGTGATTCTACACAACTGGCCAATCATAGAACTAGTCACTTAACAACAAATCACAGCTAGTCATAACGACTATTAGCAAAGTGAGGGTAGAAAGGGCGTGACGTCAATAAGACGTTCGAGCATCAGACGCAATTGATACCAATGCGCGCAGAGGCTTTGATGACAGCTATGACAAGTGACATTTGCATAGAAATATGACATACTTCTTAAAACATGAAATCACAAAATGTTGCCGACAGTATTTATTGTTTTAAGGATCACCAACATGACATACACTGTTAAAACTATGTAAGTTTTGTGAAATTACAATTACAGTCTTAGTGTTGTCACAATTCACAACACAGGGTATCCTAGTGTGGGGACTAGAGCTCAAACAATTTCATATTTAATAGACATTAAGATGTATTATTATTAAGAATAATGTAAATTTTTTGGTTCTTACATCTATGGAAAAATAAACGATTTCTTTCTTCCTTTCTAATTATAGGCAACCACTATTAAATTATTTTAGACTAATCTGCCACTTACCTCCCTCCTCCTCAGAATCTGACATGAAGGTTTCAAGCATGGTCTCAGGGGCCACCACCTTGTACTTGTCTTGTGAGGCCGGCGCCATGGACGGCTCCGAGACCTCCTTGAGTGTCTCCATGACAGTCACGTAACCCAGCTTGGATGCTATGTCCAAGGGTGTTTGGCCATTCTGTGAGACGGGAAGGTTTAGATTATATTAAGACAAATTGTATAACTATTAGTGGCTAAACATTTTAATCGAGTTATAGTAGATCAAAAATTTTAAGGAACTATAGGTAAATAAAAAGGAACCCTAGCGCGCGAACAATCGTAAGATATCTCTAATTTTCTTGCCGGCGCGAATGCGTCGTTTTGGTGCGAGATACAAAACCTGATCTGGATGCTTGACGACCCGATTGGCGTAGTGGTTCAGCAATGGTCTATTGCGCCGGAGGGTGTGGGTTCGATCCCCACGAGCAGAAAAGTATGATGTGATGAACATTGTAATTTTCTACTGTCTGGGTGTTAATTTATCTATAGTATGTATTTTATTTAAAAAAAAAGTATGTTTAAGTATCTATCAGTTATCTAGTATCCATAATACAAGCTTTGCTTAGTTTGGGACTAGATGGCGCTGAGTTAAATGTCCAGGAATATTTATATCTGATTTTAAATATGTATATGAATCTTTTTTTGAATATATAACTACAGGATTATTAGGAATAGTATTTGATTTAGAATAAAGAATAAGTAAAGGAGAATACCTTATTTTGCACTTCGAGTAATATGACATAATAAATAGTGTATGTCATATTGACGGTTTTGCTAATATTGTCGTTACTCACCACAGTAGTAGCATTAGCGTCGGCCTTATGTTCTAGCAAAATATTGACGATGTTAATATGGCCTTGTTGAGCGGCGTGATGCAGGGCGGTATACCTGTTAAACATATATCCAGTTCACTTAAATATACTTTATCTTTTGTCAAAAATTTACAGCGAACTTATAAAAATATTCTGTAATTATGTTAATGGCAATAGTAAATGAATAAATAATTAAACAATTCAATTAAATACGACCCGATTGGCGTAGTGGATACAGCAACGTTCAATTACGCCGGAGGGTGTGGGTTCGATCCCCACGAGTAGAAAATTATGATGAGATGAACATTGTAATATTCTGTGTCTCGGTGTTAACTTATCTATAGTATTATGTATTTCCAAAAAAGTATGTTTAAATATGTCTATTAGTTATCTAGTTTACAAGCTTTGCTTAGTTTGCGACTAGATGGCGCTTTATTGATCTAAATAAAAAAATAGGAAAAATAATCATATGCTACTTTTTATGTAAGTATGGAAGCCACGATTTCTGTACAACATATAAAATTCGGATCACAAACTAAACCGCTCTAGCAACTAGTACAACACTCACCCGTGAGCAGTCTGAGCCTTGATGGAGGCGCCGCTCTCCAGCAGGTAGCGCACCATGTTGGCCTGCCCGTAGTGGCTCGCGATGTGGAGGGGGGTGTACCCGCCCTTGGTGCAGATGTCCACCTAAGATAAATTAAATATATTCATATGTTTGATCATGGATCATCCTTCACCATAATTTTAGGCTTTTAATGCGATAGTAATGTCTCCCCGACTGAAAACGGTCATGGTAGCCAATCTCAACGGAGACTAGCCAGGTATGCAGGAGATATTATAGTGTACAAGTATGTGCGCAAACACAGGTGCACTCTCTATTCCTTTACTCTCATAGCCCGATGGGAGGGCAGTCCGACACGACCATGGAGAACACAGGCACAGGACCGACGCATCGGCGACGGTTTTACGTGCTCTCCGAGGTTCTAATACCGCGAATAAACTTCGAGACCTGAGGCCGCTACTAAGATTCTTTGTTAGAAAAATTTCAATAATGAATTGTTTTCGAATCCTCTGTTATCTACCTATTCTCATCTTCTACTATCTCCCCATTTTAGATCTAGCTAATTACGACACAATTGACATTAACATTGTCTTATTGAATGTAACTTAAATAAAACACTTTCTTGCTAGCTCAGTCTAAAAATATATAACAATTATTCACATACCTGTGCTCCATTCTTAACCAGAAGTTGTGCCACCGGTACTCTATCTTCCTGTGCGGCGAGATGCAGCGCGGCCAGACCGTTCTTAGCCTGGTGGTCTACTTCTGCACCTTGCTCCAGTAACAGAGAGCACATTTCTACGTGGCCCTATGAGTAATGAATGTTTTATTAAAGTTTAACGTCTTCCTTTTAATTTTTTTACGTGATAGCAGGTAAGTGGGGCATGCACCTGATGTAAAGTGATTGACCGCAGCACATGAACATCTATTACATCAAAATGTCAGCGATGCCTTGACGGCTTGAAGGAAAGGGAGGAGATAACAGCTATGGATTAATAATTGGAAGTTGGGAGAAGAGAAGAATAGGACGGGAGAAGAATGGGGTGGGATTACAGGTGTCCCGACGAAACACAGTGCAATACTGCTTCATTAACTTTCCAAAAATTACAGCGTGGTAGATTAAGGGCGTATATAAGTTTTGTTATTAAAGGTCACGTCATCAATGATTTAATTCATATCAGACTGTCGTAAATGAAAAAGACATCACACCAACGATTTCACTCTTCATTACTATACAGATTGAGATTGTATGTAGCGACATTAGCCAAACAAAATACTAGTATAATCTTGTGTTTGTTTTAACGCGAGTACTTTCCATTTTAAATAAAATATTTTTTAAAGCTTATACATTATTTTACATTATTATTTAACCCGACGTTGCGAGCACTTTACAGCGAGCGTGGTCACGGGAGACTGAGATCACAGTTGTCTTCATGAGTGTTTCAAAAATTGTGTGTCTACCTCCACTTACCATCCAAATACCATCCAATGTATAATAAACCATGTTTAAAATCCTTTAAAAAGTATTTTATTTGTGGTGTTCACAATATATAATAAATGTTAGCACACAGACCAGTGGGGCGCTAGTGTCACTTCTGACACTTCAAACCTGTCATCTGTGGCGTGCAGACGTATCCGTTGAGCTGTGTGCCTACTTACTGATATTTGAATCTTTTATTTAATGCTCACCTACAATCATAGGACATAATTTTATTTAAAAACAAAATACTGTTAAGCTTACCTGTTGAGCCGCCAAGTGCAAAGGCGTGAACCCAGCCTTGGACTCCGCGTTGGTGAGCGCGCCGTATTCCAGCAACGTCGCGGCGGTCTCCATTTGGTTCTTACGCGACGCGATGTGAAGCGGGGTGTGACCGTTCTTGGCTATTGCCTGAATTTCGAACAATTAACATTTACTTTAGTGTATATGATTTTGTAGGAACGGTTTTCGCATAACACCTCTAAAACAATTTAACAGATATTTTAAAAGATACTTAAAGGCTATTTGAATTTTTGAATACAGAATTTATATTACATTTATTTGAAGTAATATTTTGTTATCCTCTAAACACACAATGTCTCAATTATTAATTTGAATAAACATTAATCGAATATTGGTTGAACAAAAATAGAACCGATTCAAAAAAATTTCGTAGGTTACGTCATTATTTTTTTCGCGCCAAAGATTTACTGTCTTGTATTTACTACTAGCTTTCCGCCCGCGGCTTCGCACGCGTAGACTACTAATTTCTGTATTTTGTAGAGGCACACAACAAAAGTCTAAAATAATTACGGTCGCAGGACCGCTGATTTATGCGCATCTATAGTTTTTTTTTATAATTTTCTATAGAAATAGGTTTGACCAAAATCTGTACGCGCGCCTCTTCAAAATACAGAAAATTTTAGCCCACGCGAACGAAGCCACGGGCGGAGAGTTAGTTATTTTTTGAAGGTTTTTTAGAATTCATTAAGCGTTTTTATCGTCTTAACCTATAGATATTGGGGACATGCCTTTTTATACTCTTAACGTATACATTAAAGTATAAAAAGGCATGTCCGCTACTCAACCAAAATCATCGATGACACATTTACGACTTTAGAAGCGTATATCTCAAAAAATATGTATTTTTGCTAAAAACGCATTTAGAAACCTCTATTTTATTTTCAAATACCTATCCAATGACACCTCATTTAATGATGTGTTAGCGAATTTATTTTTTTACCCTCCGATTACATGTATGGAGAGTCACCCTTAAAATTTTT
>LQNK01002770.1:9803-23401 GCA_001586405.1 Phoebis sennae | reverse complement strand
TGGGTATTTAAATGATTGTGGTAGATAGCAGTGCTACTTAAGTTTCCAATACAAAAGAAAAGTTAGAAATATTAGTAAAATTGTGGACATGGTAACAAAAAATGTCTTAGTAGGTGAAATGTTTTGAAGCAAATCAATTTTTTTTTATAATTTAAAAAATAAGTTAGATTGAATTTTTATTTTATTTTTCCTCAAGTAGTTATGAGTAGGCCCACCACCTGGTGCCGTATTATCGTTGAATTTTGGGACACCCTGTATATAAAAATTGTTAATTTATTTCTAATTGGGTAAAATTACAAATATCTATAGTGTAATTTATTTAATAATTTATCATTTTGTTGTATTTTTAAGTTAAATAAATTCTATTCATAACTTTGTTACTATTGTACATTAGGAAGGAACTTGCTCTCACAACACAGAGGATCCTAGTATGAGAGCAAGAGTTCGTATTCAAATTATTGTATTAACATTTTTGTCTAATAAAAATTATTCTTATTCTTATTTGTATTAACCAAAAAGCAAGCTTACCCCTTAAAAAAAAAAGTCCAAAAAAATTATTCGTAGTATTCTAAATCAAAGAGCAACTAGCCAATCAATGCATGCATACCACACGCGGACACGTGTACTTCCCAGGCCGCAACAATGCATTACGCGTTACGTAACCGATCTGTATACCAGCGGCTAATTGGCCAAGTCAATGTTAGTCTTATCTGTAGTGATAACGCAATAACGCATGCACAGAAGCTAACGTAAATCTTGTTTAAATAAAAATATTTTGTTTAATCGAAACGAGTACGTGCTATAACAGTCTACAAAGTATGTGATTACTGCTTAATATAGCTCCTCCTGACTGATTTCGGCCATGGTGGCCAATCTCAACAGAGACCAGCCAACTGCGCAGGAGATATTATAGTGCACAAGTGTACGCGCGAACACAGGTGCACTCTCTTTTCCATTACTCTCATAATCCGATGGGACAGCAGACCGACACGATCGGAGAGATCAGGCGCAGGACTGACCGCTTTACGTGCTCTCCGAGGCACGGGGGTGTTCCAACACCGCCAACTTCCCGACTGAAGGCTGTTACTGAGATTTCTTTGTCAGGAAAATCCCAATAACATCTGTTTTTGGGCCCCACCCGGGATTCGAACCCGAGACCCCTCGATCTGTCAAAGATGCAACCACTAGACCAACGAGGCAGTCAACTGCTTAATGATTGTATATGCACTAGGTTAACCTGTAACGTGTTACGTGGGTAATGAGACGACTTTACAAAAATATTTGGCAATAGCTGTTCCACGCCGCTTCGCCCCCGTAGCAAAATGTAATTAGCCTATGTTAATTTAGCATTTGAATGAGGAAAGAATTTTTAAAATCGGTCCAGCAATTTGTGAACCTATTTATTACAAACAAGTAAACAAACAAACAAAGTTTTCCTCTTTATTATATTAGTGTACATATTATTTATACTTACTTTCTTACTAATATTATAAATGCGAAACTATGTCTGTCTGTATGTCTTTATCTTCACGCTTAAACCATTGACCCGATTTGGATATAATTTTGTACCGAGATTATTCTAAAAGACTGCATCCAATTATAATTTATTCTCTTAATCAAATCTTAAAATTGTGAATCAATTTTTAAAAATCTGAAATAATTCTGTAAATAGTTTCTGAGTATTCATAATAATGAATTATGTATAAAAACGTAAATTTAAGAAAAAATGCAATATGAACATTTATGACGATCGTGCATAATCTTATTAACACCACCACGGCCATTATTTTTATCAAAAACCGAGCGCAATAAAACGATAACGTTTAAGGAAATATTTTTAAACGAAAACCTAGAAATCGCCAGTCATAACTGTTGATCTTAGGTATTTATAGATGTGTTAATTAGGTGTAAATTAAAAGCAGAATTTTAAAACGTATTTGTTACTTGTACCTTTGAATTCAATTGATCTAATTTTTTCGTTCTAAGGTATTTTAGTTTTATAATTGTTTAAGTAATTATAAAAGATTGGATAATTATAAAACGTCAATATATACCCCACTAGTTCATCCGCGTGGTTTCGCTCCCGTAGCTTAATGTTATGTTTATAGCTTAGTTACTCGTTGATAATGGAGTCTTAAAAGGGTAAAGAATTTTTAAAATCGGTCCAATTCTTTTTAAGCCTATTTATTACAAACAAACAACGTTTTCCTCTTTATATAAGTGTAGATATTTTAATCATTCCGTTTGTTATTTTAATATGTAGGTTTCAACTAGTTCTCTGTTACATAATATCTTTCATACAAGGGGAAGATCTTACTGATTACATTTAACGACTTTTTTCCTTCTTTAAACTGAAACAATAGAATAACGTTTGCTCTTTTAAATCCCACGAATGGCCACCTTTAAATGAAATATGCTTGCTAAATTTATGCTAACCAATGTTTAGATCTCGACCTATCACGTGTATGGATAAATATTATTTAATGTTTTATTTTATAACTAGTTGTATTCCGCCATAACATCCTCTTATATCTCCTGTTCACATAGGATTTTCGAAATAGAAACTCTCATATTATATATCCTTTCTCGGGTTTCAAATAATCTCTATACAAAATTTTATCCAAATTGGATAGGATAGTTTTTATCCCGAAAATCCTACGGTATATGTACGCGATAGCTCAGCTAGTATGTAATAAAAAGAACATTAATAATATTTTACCAACACTTATTAACCAATTCGTAACAATATTGAAACCCAAACCAATATACTCGCGCTTCCAAACACAAAAGCAGGTGCAAAAACAGTACCAAAGTATCTATTTTTTTTTATTCTCAAACTTTTTCTTGTAATCTGCTGTACACTCCCTACTCTTTTTTATGCGATCTTTCCTCTACTCTCCGGTTGTCTATAAGAAATCGCTTGTAGCGATAAGACCGCCAGATAAAATAATACTTTGTTCTTTTCAGTGTTTCTCTGTACTCTTCTGTACTCTTCCTGTACTCTTATTAAGTGCAATAAAGAGTGTTTCATTCATTCATTCATCGTCCATTGCCCATGTACCTTGACCAGTTCCCTACAAGAACCGTTCGCGTTGCCTTGAAACGGGTATCGATTATCTTTTAATCCCTTCCGACTTCCGGGTATGATGCTCATGCACCTATGCATCGTTATGCTATAATTGCCAGTGCGTGCAGTGAATTCTTCAACTACGATATATTGCGTACAAGTTCACGAACTAGTGTTTTACGCAGTTTTGTGTTAACACTTTAATGAAATTGTAGACCAAAATATGCAACGCACCTAGACCTAACAACAATGAAATCAACACAGTAAAAATTTTTTTGGATTATAGGTTATTTTAATACAAAACTGTACAGTTGATTAATGTTTTTTTTTAGTCTGAGTCTTTATAAATCCTTAATGAAAATTCAACAATTTTTCGATAAAATGAATTAAAAGCAAGTGCGCAAAATTTTGCATTTTGCGTACTTGTAGATACCTATATTTGCATATCAAGTTGAGGGTAATGATTGGGACAATCTTTCACCATCTTTAAATGAAAAATTTTAGCAGATTGACGTAAGATAGCTACTCAATCTGCTACAATCTTTTGGATTAATGGATCTGTGCCACAAATGTAATTCGTCGGACATAATGCATTTGTCTGAGCTGAAGCATGCAAAATAAGACTGTTTTGATGGATCCAACAGGATCCTAAGTGGAATTTTTAATACGTTTACGATAGTTTATTTTGTTTCGGATTATTAATAGCTTTGATAGCCAAATTTGGAAATGTTACTTGTAATGTTTTATACAAGCTAACGCCCACGTATCGGTTGTTGTTCTGATCGGATTCTAGAAATAAAGTTAATAATTCTTAAACGTGGTCATATATTTTGTCTATGAGCTGCATATATTCTCTACTCCCTCTCAAAGACATCTATATTTAAAAAAGAACATGAATATTATTAACTCACAACGATCGTGAACAAGTAAGTACTTTTTGTTTTGCCAAAGCGGACTATATTTATTTACTAAGGAGACAAAAATCCTACAAAAGTTTAAGATGTAACTTCGCTGCTAAGGTCATTCGTGTAGTGCCTTAAACGCTATAGGCTATGACTATAAATTGACTCAAAATGTACATAGTACAGCTATATGATAAGTCATTTTCACATGTCCGTCAGTAGAACGTGTAAGCCATTTCATACATAAGTATATAAGGTGTTACATAGCTAGCGTTTCATTTGTTTACAGGACATTCAGAACTCATGTTCTTGACATTTAGAAAGGGTCGGCGAGGACTTTAATATGATTTATTTAGGTCACGTGTTTAGGTACATGTTCTGAATGTCCTGTAAACGAATGAAATGCTAGCTATGTTACGCCTTATATAAGTAGTATCCTATTAGTTCGAGTCGTACCTGTCGGCCGGTATCATGTCGGGTGCGTCGTCGTCCATCGACTCCTCGCCGACCTCCACTTCCACCTGCACCGGTGGTGGCGAGCTCATCTCAGATCACCGGACTCCCAGCGCACGACTGCAACAAATACACTTTTATATTGCTTGATATGATAGCAAATAAAACTTGAAACTATAGTTAACTTATAAGTCGTTTAAGGTTATAATCATTTTATAGCTGAGCTCCTCGGTTTCACTCGCATAAGATTTTCAGTATAAAAACTAACCAAGGTTCTTCCTCGGGTTTCAAAGAGTCTCTGTACAGACATTCATCTAAATCAGTGCAGTAGTTTCGGAGCCTATTCAATTCAAACAAATCTTTCCTCTTTATAATATTATTGGTATATTTTGGTATAGATATAGATTAGTATAGGAGGCAAAATTATTCGCAATAATGCTAGCCATCTTAACAATAACACAGAATAGAAACAAGCCTTACGTATAAATGTATTAATTTTGCACATGTCGATTGATTCTTCAAAACAACTATTTAAAAAATTTAGCATTTGTAAAATACTGTAAAAGAAAATAGGATTAACTACTCGATGTGCAGGTGCAAGATTGAAAAATACATTTATAGAGTGTCGATAAGTAATATGCAATAGCAACAATGTACAATGATTCATTGCAATTACTACGCATTACCAAGTGAACAGCTGCTAGTAACGGATTAATTATACTTTAAGTTATTCCAACCAAGCCTGCAACATATATTTATAATGTTTTATGCACGACCAAGGGGATTCTCAACGCGAGAATTTTAAAAAGAGAAACAATTACTTAATAGAAGAAATGTTACAATTGCATTCCCTCTGTATATATTTCATAACCGTGTATCTTACCTATAGTAGACAGGCAAAATACGATACAAAAATAAAAAGTTGCATTTTATAGCGTGGGCTTGAAGAAGAGTAAGCATTCTGTGGGCTTAAGCAAGCATAGTGCGCATAGGGAAACTTAAAACCGTTGCACGAGGGTGAAAAGGATTTAAAACGATACTATGTTTCATACGTATTGCCCGCTAATTTTCCATATGTCATCATATATCATCCTATATTATCCTATTCTCTCCTTATTTGAACATCAAGGAAATGTAACATTCGTCGTCATATCCATGTCAAAACTATGTACCAACAAAAGCATTGCAATATTCGATCGTAACCTAAGCCAGTGCAAGCCAGATACGATATGGTAAGTCATAACTACCAATAGAGCAACATTGTACGTGATTATGACTCACTAATCACTGAGCGCTTTGTTGTGGCACTTATTATCCGCGAATTTGTTTGTGAACTTGACTCTAATAAATAGGCAAAGACAGCGTAACATTCTACTGATTTATAAAGCGGTTTCTTGTTGTAATGTTGCTTTTACATCGTATTATTCGAAACGGAGATGGGGAAAAATATATCGGAACACATAATTTTTTGTAGCAGTTGTAAAAATTTATATACAATGGATAACAGATAGAGCAGGCAAAGATTCATTCGAATCGTCGTACAAAATATTATTCACTCATTACGCCACATCTACTATACTATATTTTTACCTAGGTGAATTAGAATTATTTGTCGAACTATTTTTGTAGATTTATTAATACGTTTATATTACAGGGATAAGTAAGATAGGTTATTTATGTAAACAATATATTTATTATTTGTCATGATTGCCTACTTCAAAATATCATTGCGTTATCAAGTCAACAACCTCCTTAGTCTCCTCACAGTAGGTCACAATGTCATTGTACTTTAGATTATCTTCTATTTTTTTCTTTTTTATTGGTTTTCGTTCGCAAATACGTGACAGATGCCGCATATTTTAAAGGTCATAGTGTAGCGCAGAATAAAGTAAATTTATTAAGTCAGATAACGAATGTTATAAACAAAAAAATGTTGACGATGAATATTTATCCTCTTATTTGTACTTTAGAAGTTTGAAGTTCGTATTCGGGTAACAAAAAAATAGACGGGGCACAGAGATCTTTTCAATATACCTAGTAGAACAATTGGAAATAGATGGTAAATCTTTCCTCCATTTCCTTCATATTTGGGTTCTATTTTTTCGAAGGATTGAATGGGAAACATTAATACATTTATAGTATTGTAAGTTCATGGTCATTAAATTGAAATTTAATTTAATTTTTTTTTTCACAAATTAATTTCAATTTAAATACCTAACTTAAACTTCACTCATCCTTTCTGACAATATATTAATACGTGTAACTTGAATTTTGAGATTGATAGTGAACGAAATAGACGCCTAAAGATAAAGTTTCAACTGTGCATTATTTTATCGTAATCGTATCGTAATTGTAAAACGTAATACATAGCTCGAAATCAATCTAGGTAAAGTACAGAAACAGCTGTTACCGGACGTCTATTCGTATTTGGTTCAAGCCATGGACACAACTAAGAGGAAAACACTCGCTATATCCCTAGTTTTTCTACCGACTCTTTATCACTCACAAATGTCAAGGCAACAACCTTTCCGGGTTCGAAAAAGCGACAGACCGCCGCCTTTACAAAAAATATGTTCGATTTATTAATTGTAAAATCGCAAACCTGTTTATTATTGTATTTTTACCCTTATTATTCAGACGAAATGACCTTGAAAGTGTCTATTGAACCGTCCAAGATTAAATATCAAATTTTCTAGTTTTTAGTTGTACTATTATTACATAATGATACACGCGTGAGCGTATGAGTCACAATAAATATGTAAATACTGCTTTCTAATTGCATATGCAACAGGCATCTTTCTTGTATATGAGTTAGTATGATAATTAAAGACATTATTAACATTACATTGTTGTGAAGTAAACATCAAGTCTGTATTTAAAAGAATCATTAACAAAAAAAGAACTATCAAAATTTACTGTGAAAATGACATATAATATACTTTATATATGTTATAGACCAAATGATAAATATGTCATTATAATGCATGAAGAATGACAATTTTATTCAAATATCATTCAAATATTCAAATATTTTAATCAAGTCTATAATTAAAATGATTCTGAAGGATTACGAAGGGCGTACATACATCAAATATTGGCGGAGTAATTAAGTAAATAGAAAAATGGTGTTTAATTACTATTCTCTTTATATTACAATTAAACTTAATTGAATCACTTCAATGAATAAATAAAAAACCCCTTTCTCTTTTAGCACCCCATCCATAGCCTATTAATTATTATTATCAAATGCCCTATGGTAACATAGTGGTATTCATAATGACCATATAATGTTAATAATTAATCAGTTGGTCCAATAAAGCTTGTCTTTATTCATAATGCGCAGACATTATAATTAATACCATTAATCTTGCGTTCTATAAATAATACATCTTTTTTTATTATTTACCAAAGAGTATGAGGATATTCAAAAATTTTTACAACACATGCAGAACTAAAAGGTATACCTTTTTTAAGATCATTTTTACTATTGCTATAATAAACATGACATTCTAGCAAAAAGAATCTTAAAGTTTGAGAAAAACACAAAACAGATATAGAATAAGTACTTATATAACAAGAAAAATATATAATTGTTTTGTTTTTGTAAATCTTTGATATTATCATATTATAACAGATTTATTACACAATTTTCTCACAATTACTGCAATAATTATTGGATAAACAACTTCTACCTTTTTTATGGTTAAAAGAAATATAATCATGTTTGTACATGCACAAAACAGAACCTAGATTTTAGAACTGGTTTAGTAGTATTATGTCTTGATTTACATATTTAATTTAGATATTGCTTTGATTTTTTTCTCATTAAAATTGTGTATGGGTAATTCATTAAATATATATTTTTTTTTATTAATATTAAAGAAAATACAAGTTCACAAGGGCCCATCATCGCAACCATCCAATTATGTAATTCCTTATTTCTTAAACTAAAATTGGAAAATTAGGTATTTCCTCAACTTTGGTGTATGACATTACTTTCCAAAAAGTTATTTTAATTGTAACCACTACCATTTGGTGAAAGGGTATTTTTTTGGGGAATCAACATTTTCAAATCCTGGTCTATTATTCACAAATACGAAACCAATCAGAAAGTATTAAAAATTAGAATAGGATTCATACAAATTCCCACAGGATCGTCTTTGTGACATTTTGTCTTGTCTTATTCATTGTATCTTAGGAATCAATACCCTGGTGCGGCAAATACATTTTTAAAAAATTCAATGTGCATTTTTAATTTCATCAAAATCTTTGAGACCCCTTTCAGTATTATTTGATATTCCTCATACTTCAGGATGTAGCCTTGAAAGCCCATTGCGAAAATTCACCCTATATATCAAATGCTATTTAAATAAAAAGAATGATTGTTTACAAAACCTGATAAGTACATTTGGACAGCTCTTATATACTGGTTACATTATTTATCAAGCATCTGATAATTGTTATCGTTTGGCATGGATTTCAATAGGTTTTTGGCACATCCATTTAATGCAGAGTAAACATTTAAGGAATTAATCTTATTAAAAAAACTCTTTTGAATCTTTGATAATTTACCAAAATTGTTATTCAAGATTGCAGAATTGCAAGCATTTTGAATTTCACAGCACAAGCTGAATAGATTTTTAAATAATTTTACAGAGATATGGTAATAGTATTCTTTATATTAATCTATAAATCCAAACATTTTGAAAACAAAGTCACAGGCAGAAGCTAGTTTTTTTTTAGTTTTGTGTTTTCTTAATCAACCTTGCTTAGTTTCAACTTAAAAAGCTGAAGTCAATACCGTGACTTAGATAGTGAAAGTGAAGCAATACTAAAAAGATAGTTTCACTAAATTGCCACTACTAAATTAATTTGACTACAAAAACATTAAAGTTTAGTTGAAATTCTTAAAATATATTATTATTTATTCTTTAACTATTTAATATAAATTGGATTATTATTTTACATTGTTTGAATAAGAAACTTTTATGCTTGTTAAATATTTGTTTTGTCAATACAAAAATGTGCAAAATATTTTTTAACTTAACATACATTAATTAAGTTCCTAGAATGATAAGAAACTAAAAAGTCGATTTCATTATTTTTAGTGCATTTAGAACTGTTAAGAATTTATAGCTCGATTATTCTAGTGTTTTCATTGCATGCTATAAATATTTTTATAACAGTGTTACGTAAAGGTAAAATTGTATTTTTCTATTAGTCCGATAAGTTATGCATTACACAAAAAATGAAAATTGCGACGGAATTAAACATCACAACAAAAGAAAATCTCACCTACCTTCGGTAGTAATCGCTAAATCATCCAACAGGATTTCTTTGTTTAAAATCCGCTTCTCACCGACTCGAGATATTATTTTAAGAGCACAAAGTGGTTTTATTACCATTGATTTTCAACAAAACGTACACTAAAACTTTTCACAATTGCACGATTTCTCTTTCATTGGCAACTTCAACAAACCACTGAAAATTTTGACGTTTCATCGCAGCATGAATTACCAAAAATAAGTCTAACTAGAATATTATACAATACAATGCAAAATAATGTGCTATATATATTATGTTTCGCAATTTACAATTGCCGAGGATAGTATTGCGGATATTTTATCAGAAAAAGAACACAAAATAAAATTAGAATTGTGCGACAAATCACAATTCATAAATAGATGGTCACAGATAACAGAACATACTTCAAAATCCATCACCGCAGTAGTAATATCACAGATTATTAAATGTGAGACAAATATCGGTAATTTTAAAAATTAACGATTTTGAATTTTTATTTATAGATTTGATTGATTGTTTTTAATAATTAATTGTTTGTTGTAGATAAAGGCGAATGAATTCATCTTTGAATGAGCAAATACCCACCCCGACCCGATTACTTTGCCCGATTGGCGCATTGTTGCGGGTTCGTTCCGATGGGTTGAAAATTATTATATACGATAAACATTGTAATTTCCCACTATCTAAACATCTTCTAGAAGCAATAACACTTGTTTAACTCAAATTTGTTAGAGAATAAAATTTAAAAAGGCTTCTCTATAACTTTTTATCATTTCATAAAGTTTCATTATATTTAGGAATGAAGAATTTGTGAAATGTGCAAAGTAAAAACACAATATTATTCAAATCAACTATTTATTTACACAATAAGCTTACAATTTATTCATTTTTTAATTTCGAGATTAGCAAAGCCCACAGGGGGATATTTTTCTAATATATTTGCCATGGCAGAAGGATAGAATGCCATAAACTTAAATCTCTCCCCCATCTTCTGAGGATCGACTAACATGTTATAAGCGGCTGTTAACTTCTCTTTATCATCTTCGTTTTTTACGTTATTTAACAAGACCTGAAAAATTATTTTTAATGTTAATATAATTTTGAAAGTTACTGCAAATATAACATAATCAGAAAGATCTTTGAAGATGTGATTACCTCTAATCGAGCTTTGGCTTGCATTCGTTCTAAGAATTCTTTCTGCTTAACTGGACCCATGACAATGGCATAATTCTCTCTGCCCGGTGTCATAGACGCGGCTACTCTCAGTTGTCTGAAGTCAACATCAGCCGTTAGATCTGATACTCCTGGATTCTCAAGTGGGTCAACAACTTGATGTTTATGGAAGGCCTAGAAATTAAATGAAACTATTATTCTTGATTTTTGACTTTATTGAAACAATGGTATCTATAATGTTATTTTATTTTATATTATTACTTTTAGATTTAGATCCTGGCACTTAAATGGTAGATGATAAACTTGCATGTGGCAATACACTTGATCAATGACTCAATGATCTTGAGTCATTGATACTAAAGATCACAAAATGTCTTGTATGTACTTTTTATAATTTACTGCAAGAACCTAACAAACTAGGTTTGTTTTTTTTATTTAAATGTACCTTTGAATGTATGAAGTCTTACCCTAAATGTATCTCCTTTTTCACCCTCATGTCCATAATCTGCAATCAAAGCAAGACCACCAGATTGGTCTACTCTCTCTGCCAATTGCCGAGCAATTCCTAAAGCTCTCGGGCTAACTTCCAGTTCGGTTCTTTCCCCCGCATCCAAGGGAGGACGGACAAGCATCTTGACACTTGGTGTTTCCTGCCCAGATATTCTGTAGTATGGTTTTTGGTTTTCGTCTAAATCAATCAAGAGTTCCCTCCAGCCTTCATCTGTTTTCTGAAAAAAATGTGTTTAACATACTTATGCTTGCTTTTTATTTATATACATAAAAGTTGCTGTTAACTTAAATATTTTTAAGCAAATTTCAAAATAAAATAAAAATTTAGGTAATAAACAAATATTCTTTACAGAAATAGGGTAAAATTAAAAAAAAAAAACTGTTTATATAATGAGAGATTCTCTTACATTATACTGTCATATATAAAGCCTATACCTTACAGTAACAGATACATAAAACTAATATTTAATTTTGTATTAATTCAACAGCACTTTAACTTACTTCAAATTTATGAATTGGCAACACATCAAAGAATTCATGTGCTATGTACCAAGAGAAGTTCTCTGGAACTTTTTTCAGATCATTATACCAATAAATCTTTATTCCACTGACTGTTTCACCCTGAAAAAAAAATTGTACACATCTTTCTTTATTTTTAATGAACATTCAATTCCAAGCTACTATTCTCCTACAAATTTTTGTAAAATTAATTGTGAGACAAATATGAGAACATTTAATCTCAGCGATAATTATAAATTTTAAAGTATTACATTGCCTCTTGACACGTCTTAGCCTATATTCTTGCATAAATAGTGTATATTGAATAATTAACGTCATGAAACCTCTATTTAATTTATTATGATAAAATTTTAATTAAAAAATATGAATATGTTACCTCTCTATTGTATGGTAATTCAATCCCACTCTCTTTGTGAGATGCACACAGCCTGTTTGCCTGTAGCAACTGCATGGTGGAAGATATCTCAACTAGGTGAATACTCAATTCATCAGGTTTGTATTTTAACTTATTTAATACCTGTGGATTACATAATTATTAATTATATTATTAATTATTATTAATTAAAAACATATATCAAGATTTAAGCATTTGAAAAGGTATCTATGTAAAAATGATAAAACAATCTATAGTTTGAGCATACTAGTAATATATTTGCCTACAAATCAACTAATAATAAATTCCTATTACCCTTAAAAAGTCAATCATTAAAGTACCATTTCCAGGTCCAAGCTCCACTATTTGGAGCGGTTTACCGAGGCCCATCTTCTGCGTCTCTGAGTAAAACCATATCGCTAGTACTTCACCAAATAATTGACTTATTTCAGGAGAGGTTACGAAATCTCCTTGCTCCCCAATAACTTCCTTTTTCATATAATACCCTTCTGTTGGGTTGGTTATAACTATATGCATATATTCTGCTACAGTAATAGGCCCATTTAAGCGAATTTTCTCTTTGATTATATCCATAATACTAGGTGCTTCGGCAAGTGAAGGCATTCGTAGCGTTTTTGGGTCCGGTCTTTTTACGATTTTATAACCTTTATCTCTTTTACACATCATCGATAGGACCGCTGGTCGACTTAATATACGATACGTGTTGCGTATATTCATCTTTTAAATTTAATTTTTCCAAGAACTAAAAACTCAATATCACATTTGAGAAATCGAGAAATTGTCAATAATTAATGGTTTTTTGACAATCAGCTGTTTTGATGATACAAAGGGATGTAATAACGACAATATTGATATCGGTTTTCTTTACAAGATTTCTTGAAAGTTTAGTTGAGTTTTAGTTGTTCTTCAAATACCAATAATATGAAATGAATTAAAGAAGTCTTTCTATCCCCAATATTTATATTTTTACGTGTTTTGCGCCTTTGCTTCATAAATCGATTATCAAATCGAAAATGTAATCGATACTTTCTTATGGACGACTGTCAACCTGACAATGTCATTAATTGTCAAAAGAGGACAAAATTTAAAATAACACGATATTGTGATTTTATAATTTATATTAAGTTCATTTGTAAAATAAGTAATATTCAATAGTGCATCATAATAAGATCTTATTTAAAAGTGGAAAAAAGAAAACTAAAATATACAGAGAAAATTAGTGTAATATAAGGACCGATAACCTAATAATCGATCATAAACACTTCACCACACGTGT
>LQNK01002764.1:0-10299 GCA_001586405.1 Phoebis sennae | reverse complement strand
TATCATTTGATTAAGGTAGGTATTAAAGTCAATTATGTACTTTAAGTCAACAGCATAAGGTTTTTTTTTAATTTGAAAAAAAAATACAAATTTGTGATTTTCACAATAATTTACATTTTATTGTATTAAAACAAACTTTTATATTTGCCGGTGATAAGAAACATCGCCATGAGACTTATTTATTATGCTGGATCGTTTTTACAATTTATAGTTGCGGAATAACGCCTGATTTCAATATATTATATCTGAAGTCGGGACGTTATGTCACATCAAGTAGCGAATAGCAACTGGACCGATGTTGTACAATAGTACAAAGTTAAAAGTCGCAGGCTAGAGCAGCAGGGCACTTCCACTTGTTTTTTCTATTCCGTGTATTCAAGGCTCTGAACTTGCAAATTCCCAATAGCTGCGGGGATCGCTTGCCATCATCTATTCACAAATGCGAATCCGATCGGAAAGTATTGAAAATTGGAAGAAGATTTATACAAATTTCGACGGAAACGTCTTCGTTCCGACCAGAATCAGATTTGTGAATCAGTACCCATATGACCTACGGACTTATTTGTTCAACGTATAGTAAATAAAGATTTTAAACGTTCAATTAAAATCTTGTAAGATAATACGACAACGGAATCACGTCGTATAAAAATGTATCTATCTAAAGGTCTTGTACATCAGGAAGTTTTATTAAAACCTTGATAAGCCAAAGGTAAAAACTTCTACATCAACAGCGTCATCTCTATAAAAACTCTTTTATTTGTTAAATGAAATAGCAAGTTTAACAAAAATATTTAAAGTAGTCAAAAATATATTGTCAATCATTTAATAGAGTTGATTAACTGCATAGCTTATCATATTAAAATAAATATTAAACTGCGCAGTCATAGTGCACAAGTGTACACGCGAACATAGGTGTACTCTTTAGTCCTTGACTCTCATAAGACGTTGACACGACAGAATACAGCATATCTCCCTCGCATATAAACGTATTTGAACTAAAATTTTTCACATGTATATTTGATAGTAGTACAACATTTTCAATTATCAAATGCATATTGCGAGTTTTCCGAAATCGAATCGACATTATGTGCCATTTCCAAGCCATTAGCACTGCACCCAGGTCAAGAGTATGAATATATTTCCTTATCGAGGACGTCGCTAGCATCTCAATGTATGGTAGATATACAACACGCTAGAGGAATAGTACCTTGGCCATCTTATGAAATATCACTAAAATCGAACCCACGACCTGCGCCACACTCGTACCACTGCACCCAAGGCCAAGGGTATGAATATATTTCCTTCCGCGGGACGTCGCTCGCATCTCAATGCGTGGTTGGTATGCACCGCGCTATAGGAAGAGTATCTCGGCCGATTGACACGTGTTTCCGCTGTTTTTATGTGTACATATTATACACCGGCAGACCGGAATATAAATCTATATTTGGCATTAACTGGAATATCACGGACGTAGTATTTTTATTTTGTGTTATATCTCAATTGGTCAAAACGGTGCCAACTGAAAATCAGTGTGTCTTTTTAGTGTCCTGTGAAGGGTAATCACGTCATCTAGTCACAATTCAGTTGATATATACGTTGATTTTCGAGCAGTTCCCTGGAATATCTTCCACATGGATGATCAGACTTGAACCATGAATTTATATGGGACCACACTGGAACTCTACACTTTCGAATGCAAAAAGAATTTTCCAAACCAGTCCATAATCGCCGGAAATATGCGGTAACATACATAAAAAAAGTACGGTCGAATTGATAATAACCTCCTCCTTTTTTTAAGTCAAAAATCGCAATGACATTTTTTACACCGACATGCCGCGGAAATACTTATTTAATGATAAAAAATATATCGATTAAGTCTTAATTACGCACGTACATACGCAAGTACATCATTAAAAAACTTATTTTTTGCTTAAACCTTTTTAGTTTTTATATGAAAGTGTAAAGAAGTAATGAAGCAGTTCATTGTACTCAATTATTTAAATTTTAAATGATTCATTAATATTATAGTTTATTTTTTTAAATATATATATATATGTAAATATACAGGGTGAATTATTAAATGAGCTTACAGGGCCAAATCCTAAACTATGAGGAATATCGAAAAATTCTCAAAAAGTGTTCTAGAGGCCCATTTTGACGAGAATAAAAATTGCATTTGTAAACATTAATCTACCGAGCCAGGAGTAGCCCGTTGATTGCACCCGTTGCAGCACCGATCTATAGTACAACTAATAAGAAAAAGTTTTTGCAAAATAATGTAAACGTTGAGAAAACACCTTAATTTTAAGGTTTTACTTAAATATTTATAGATTGTATGTAGTAGTTTGGGCAGATACGAGAGAGAATAAAATTATTTATTAATTTATCAACATTAGTAAGACGGTAAGGGTCCTAATTCATACGTTAACGGTTAAACTACCATTGGCTACGTAACTAACAAGGAGCTATGCAAGTGTATGGGTAGGGGTGGTACTCACCTGAGCATCAGAGTAGTTGTGCGCAAGATTCTTAATATTCCTCCTTAGCCCCGCCACGTTTACTTGCATTTCGTCCCTGTGAAGGGAATTCTGGAACAAAACAAATTACAACATTACACATTTATGCTTCACTACATAGTATAAAACAAAGTCGCTTTTTCTGTCATGTGTCATGTTGTATGTCCCTATGAACGCTCAAATCTTTAAAACTACGCAACGGATTTTGATGCGGTTTTTTTTAATAGATAGAGTAACTCATGAGGAAGGTTTTTATCAGCATTGCACCCGTGCGAAGCCGGGGCGGGTCGCTAGTAAATATATAAAACTCAGAGGTGACTGACATAGTGATCTATTATTATTATTTATACATAGAGGACGCACAGCCCAAACCGCTGGACGGATCGGGCTGAAATTTGGCAAGCAGGTAGATGATCCATGGGATGGAGAAAACAGATAGACGTGGATGAAACCACGAGGCACAGCTAGTATAGTATTATTACTCTCTGCTCTTATATTAAATAGTTGGTATTTGCTCAAACAACATAAGAAACTTTGTAACAAAATAAGAAATCTTAAATTCGCTAACATTTCTCGTAAAGCTAATCACAATAACAAAGAAACATACCAACATTGTTTCTATATGTAGGCCCTGACCTCTAAATTTGTTATTTATGTGACTCGGAAGTCATCGTCCCAATTCCTTGAATAAACAAAATTTATCGACACTTGAGGTATGTAAGGAACGCGACTGAATTATGCATTTATATTTCTTTTGTATGTAAACAAAAAATGTGACATTTAGTTCTTTCTTTTACGCCCTTCTGTGTTGAAAATATACAAGGAATAAGTCTAGTCAATAAGCAAGCAAATAGTGTTCTAATTTACATACGATAAAAATAAATAATACGAATTTTAATAGTCAATTTTATTTATAAGTCGCAAATTCATTGCTCCTTTCGAAATCAGAAATTGAGTGAGTTACTTTAGTGAGAGGACACACAGTTACAAGCCTACAATTTTAAAGCAATTAATGGTTTTGAGTTACAAATGACAAGAATAATTTTTTGCCAGAAAATAAAACGGTTATCAAATTATAGCTAGTGACAATTCAGTGTCTTCCAAACCGGTCCATAAACACCGGAGATATGCGGTAACATACATACAAAATACGGTCGAATTGAAAACCTCCTTTTTTTTAAAGGGTTAAAAATATATTAAATTTTGTTCATTGCTTTCCATAATCAATTTTATCAATGAGTACATAACATGCGACCATTGCAAATAAGTTACTTATTCTTTAGAAATTCAAATACATAAGACGTTAAAAGTGCCTTACTCAAATGTTCAAGTCAGTAAACAATAGAATCAAGACAAAGCCAACACAGACGATAAAATTAATTTTTACCGTGCTAATGCCCCCGCCCAAAGTTGTTTGTTACGCTTTGCATCAGATAAGATAGCATTCTTTTTATATCTTCGCCTTTGTACATAACGTCTGTGTTGTTCTTTGTATCGGTATGCTATGACACTGCCGAAATTTGTACTGGTCTTAAATGATCGCAGGACTGTGAAATAAGTTTTATTGTATATTAAGTCTGTTTTATTTTTTGTATTGGAATGCATTGATTCTGCCGAAATTTGTATTGGTCTAAGAAAGTGATCGAAGGACTGTGAAATAAGTTTTCTAGTATAGCTTAATTTAAAAATACCATAGGCCTCGATATTATGTATCCGTGTCACATAGTCATTAACAGACTCTATGTGACGACATGCAGGACATTGATTTGTACAATTTGGATCTCTTTTAAAGAAATCACAGTCCCAAATATTTATTATCTACGCTAATATTATAAACAGGAAAGATTTGTTTGTTAGTTTGTATTGAATAGGCTTCGAAGCTATAGGACCGATTTGAATGAAATTTTGTACAGATTTTTTTGAAACCCCAGGAATTACATAGGATGGGAACAGGATATATACGCGGGTGAAACCGCGAATCTCAGCTCGTAAGAAGTAATTTCGGATCAGAAGTCTCCGTTATATGGTATTGCTTCTTTAAAAAAAATCTTTAAAAATTCTCTATCCTTAGATACAACTAACTTTCCCAAAATCTTTAACATAGATGGTCAGGTCCAGTATATACAATTTATATATACCATTATATCATATTATGGTGCATTTTCTCGCCGCTAACATACATAACCAGTTGCATAATGCATGCAGTCTTCGCTTACGAAAGACCTACGGTGGGAGGAAGCCCCCGGCTCATTATGTCATGGAACAGATTACATAGGTTATATACAATATTAGCTTAGGTTAGGCGCAAACTGACGTGTTCAATAACTGGTTATTTATTTATTTTATTTATTATATATTGGCACAACCAACAGCTTATAGGCTAAACAATTTTAATATAGATTATAGAAAACGATACATATTTCCTAGCCTACTTGCTAATAATAGGTGTGAAACAGCATTTGTTATTTAACACGCTCGCGCTATGTTAATAGAAAGTGAAAAAAAAAATTGAAACTTTACAAAAAACAAAAATGAAAGCTTAAACAAATTAAAATATTTTATAAATAACCTTTATACAACAAAAAATATTTATTAATAGGAAAAAACAAAATAAGGTGTTTCTTAATCATATACATGGCTGCAGTATATGCTTTTTGAGCTTCGCTATGTTATCGAAATATGCTTCGCTATGTTATGGAAATTTGGTTATGAATGGAGGTTATTTACTGTTAGTTACTGTGTTATAGATAAATGGTTAAATTATTAGATCATTAGTTTTAGCTAAATGACATTAAATTGTTATATATTTTAATTGCTATTTAATCGCTGCGGCATTTATTATAATTGTAATGTTTTTATGCTTAATTAAATCCAAACATGTTAAAAACTTATAATTGCAAGTATATTGTCATTCTTACACAATATTTTTTGCAAACATAAATTCATCTATATTTTATTTAAGAAAAAAGTCAATTTACCACAAGTATCATTTCGTACACGAAGCCAAGTTTTTTTAATATTGTATATAAAAAATATACAAAATTTTAAATTTAAAGTCATAAAATACAAAATAAATCATCGCAAGTAAACTCTTGAAGGTAGAAAAGTAAAATTTTAACACTACGTAGTTTATTTACGTTTTCAATAATGTATCAAAGATTATGGATAGATTGTAATCTCAGATTATATGGCATTCGATTGCAAAACAAGGGCTACATAGAATATCGAAAAGAAGAGAACGAAGACGAAAACCACCAAAGAAGGGCAAGGTACGAAGCCAGATCGCGGCACTAGTCAACCCAACGCCAGCGCATTGCCAACCGAAGCGTCACAATCTAACTGTAACTCCATTTTTGCGCCGAGATGCGGCTCGCTTTACCAAGGCCACGCGAAATTTCGTACACCTTGATAATAAAATACAAGTAATATAAAAATAAGTCCCAAATGTGAGACAAGGACAACTAGTTTTTGTCAACGGAGTTTTAAATAAATGAATAATAAATATTTTACTTGCAATACCCTTATTACAAAACCAATAAATTAGCAAAGTCGAAACTCGAAACATATATTTTTAAAGGCTGTTAACGAGCTACAGGTTTATTAAAAAAATGTCGTAAACAAATATTGTTTGTTTTCAAAAAGCATTTAATCGACTATCTCTAGAAATTTCTATTCTCTACAAAGTAACACTACCTTTTGATTTGCAAAGTCATTTCCAAGACAAAAAAGTTTTTCTTTTTACAATAATGAATTCAGATTTCAGACAAGTCACAAAATCTTAGATATTTATTTACCTTTATTGGCTAGCTTAGTGTAAACGTCATTGTATTGTGTATAGCGCAAGCAAGGCAGCGGTTTCAAGGTTGTGTTGTAATACAATTGAAGAGATAAGGCCTGTTGCTAAGTGCAAATCAACTTATGGTATAAACATTTTCCTGAAGTATACTTATTTAGGTCACGGTTATAAACATACTGCAGCTGTAAAGTAAAACCTCTAGAATAACAATTTATTTATTCATTAGCCATACCACCAGCGTACACATAAAAACTTAGTAATAATAAATGAATTTAATAGCTATTTCAGACAATATTAAGGAAAATGTATTCGTTCAAAGAGTATTCTAGACTTAACGCGAACATTTCAAGAAATAAGTTAAATTTTAATGTTTATGGAATTGCTTATTTAATTTTATTTTTATGTAGTTAAATTACTTACATAAAAACATTTAAAAAAATGTTTTTTACAAGGTATTATATTTTATTGCTTACTAGCTGAGTTCCCCGGTTTCAAAACTAAAAAAAAAAAAACTATCCTATGACATTCCTGGGGTTTCAAAGAATCTCTGTACAAAATTTCATCCAAATCGGTCTAGTCGTTTCGAAGCTAATTCAATACAAACAAACAAACATTTCCTCTTTATAATATTAGTATAGAAGTATATAGATAATTATTATCACAAAATGCTCGACAATCAAACGAGTGAAGCTACATTGACATTAGTACAAAACAATGTGTAGATTCGCTGTATCAGGTAAAGCGCGGGGTCGGCGACCGATCATATGTTGGGACCGGCTGTTGAACCGACCGTCCGGTCGCGTCGAATTGTAGCCGTGCTTTATTGCTAGTACTGTCGAAAGAAAGCAGCGCGATAAATCAAATATTTGCGGTTTAACACAAATTGGCAGGATTCTATGACAAATTAGTATAGTAAGTTAAAAGTTATTTAAGAGCATAAAAATAAACATCTACTTACGTTAAAACGTACCTATCGATTTTTTGATATTCGTACATAACTCCCAAAGTCAGGTGAAAAATTAATCATTGAACAACTCAACTTAGAGTAAAGTAAAAAATATAGTTGACCATAAAATACTTGTTAACAAAGTACAATCTAATGATGTTTTTAAAGTCTATTACCAAAAAAACATATTTAAAGAAGTACCATCGCCAAAACAATTGCAATAAGGAGATGCACATAATCTCTGTCAAGGTACTGTTGGTGAAATAAAATGATGAATAAGAAAGCATTGCATAAGAGCTATTTGTACCAATCGAGCAAATTTCTTTGAGCTGGTTTACTGACCGGATGGTAAACTTCATCTTGAATGACTCACTGCTATTTCAGGAAGACACGCTTTTTCGATTTAATCAAGTTAGGGTTGGCAATCGGAGCCCAGGCACAAAAATATAAGGCCAAAGAGGGCAGTCAAAGAAGGTCGAACTGAGTTATTACTTATTAATTTAAAGTAATTAGTCCTTACTATTAATACTCATATATACAAATTTATTAATTTATCTAATTTAATATTATAAATGCGACAGTAACTCTGCCTGTTTGTCTGCCTCTTCTTCACGCCTAAGCAACTGAACTAATTTTGACGAAATTTTGTACAGATATTGTTTGAAACCCGAGAAAGGACAAAGGATAGTTATTATCCCGGATGCCACGGGATACACGGGAAGGAACGGGAGATATACGAGAGTGAAACCGCAGCGCACAGTTAGTAAGAAATTAACTATTAATTGGACGTGCAACTTATACAAGCGAATCTCTTTAAAACAAACATAATAAATATTTTAATGCAAACGAGAAATATAATTGCAAAAGACAGCAAGTTATAGATTTTTTCTGACTCATGTAACAAAATGTGACTGAACGGAACGGGATCGTCCAATTTCGCTACCAATTCTCAATGAATCATTGTTTTAGAAAATCGACTAGAAATTTCACTTGTGCACATAAATTAAAATGGTGTTTAATGGAAAAAACACTAGACTACAAAATATACGAAATTAATGCTAGAAAAATAATCTCCAAGAGATTGTATTTCACCCAAATGTTTGCAAGTATCAGGCTTCTATCCCACGTAGGCAATTGAGAGGGTGGTAACCCTGCGTACAATGTCACGCTGTCACCTGGAGGTCAGTGCAAACCGAATTTGTGAGGTCTTCTCTAGTCGTAGAGGACGAATTCATTAGCAAGTTGCATGTTAATTTTTAAGCCTTGTTTACGTTTAGTAACAGGAAGCATTCTCATTTGATACTAGTATGTTAAAGATTTAAAGAAGCGGTGAATATTTAAAATTATTATTGACCACATTAAAAATACTCGAGTTATATATGAATACTAATGTAGTATAACTACAAAAAACTGACATAGAAATATAGGTACTACCTATATATCATACACGAGATGTAGAGATATTGCGTAGGTATATAAAAGATCGTTAAAATATATAAATTTGGGTATTTTATGTCAATATAATTAATTGTTTCAAGTGGTAACGTGAATTTTAAAATTATAAAAAAAATGTTCCAACTTTACGTCATATATTTCGCAAATCACTGCATAAATTATTGTAATAAATCCATATTTTCTGAAAATAAGTATCCTTAAGATTTAACGTGTAACCTGTGGTCACTGGTAAACCCATTCGATTCCTGCGAAAGCCGACATCCTAAGCCACTGAGTCATAATACGTGTTCCGCGAAAATTTATCATGTTCGATAAATAAGTTATCTCATATAAACGTTTTTATCAAAATATATCATTGGTAATTTTAGATATGAATCATGATATATTTGTTTACATTGTGAAAAACTATACGCTAATAATGGTTAATATGATTGACTAGCTGAGCCCCACGGTTTCACCCGCGTATATATCCCGTTCCCGTAGGATTTCGGGATAAAACAATACTATATCATTCCCGGGGTTTCAAAGGATCTCTGTACAAAATTTCATCCAAATGCGTCCTATAGTGTCGGAGCCTATTTAATACAAATAAACAAATCTTTCGTCTTTCTAATATTAGTTAAGTATGGATATGAAAGTTTGAATGTTGGCTACTATAGAAAAGGGCCGAAAATATTCGGCACACATTTCTAGGCTTGTCAAGGTAGTTTTTACGGCGAGAAAATTTCAAATAAATGCCGGAAAAGCCCTAAAAAAAGCCCTTTTCTTTTCCATACAAACGTTTTCTACCTAAAACGTAGAAATTTGAGCTTTATTGGTTTTGTATAAAGTTCACTGTTGTCTAAGCACTGTAGGTGTGTTCAAAACATCAAAAAGTTAATTTGCACTTTATCGCTGCACAAAATTCAAATTACAAAAACTGCTACATTACAAATCTTTTTGCCAACGAAGTCTGTCGGGACCGCTAGTTTCTTATACAAAATTTTTTAACAATTTTCATTCATTCTTATTCTTCTTAGTCTCGTCCGTGTAGGCAACTGCATCATAAAACTACAAATATTTCCTGTTGCATATGAAAGCAAAATACTTGTTGTACTTCAGAAACTGCAAATAAGCCTTTTAACCAGTAATTCTTAAGTTAATGTTAAAGGTACATTATTTGCTTTTAATAATTATTTATTGATAGTATGTGCATGTTTAAGCACAATCTTGAAAAGGGGTAGTTTAACTAAATATAACACCAACACCCTTAAGTTTTGGATTATAATAATAAGTCCTCTTTTATAGTCCCTTTTAGAATAAGCTCAGTCTAATTACCTTCCTATAATACCTTCGAAATCTCAATATATATAAATTACACGTTACAGTGTTTGTCTGCGATGGACTTCTAAACTACTTAACCGATTTTAACCAAATTTTACACACGTGTGAAGGTTGATCCAACTTAAAAGATAGGATAGCAGTCCACGCGAGCGAAGCCGCGGGCGGAAAACTAGTTATCCTTATAAATCCCCAAAATTCTGAGCAGTAGGGCTACTCTGATAACCAATATCCAACTATTGGAATTGGATTTACGCCATTTCGCA
>LQNK01002760.1:37342-47649 GCA_001586405.1 Phoebis sennae | reverse complement strand
TGTAATTTTCTACAGTCTGGGTGTTAATTTATCTATAGTATGTATGTTTTTATAAAAAAGTACGTTTAAGTATCTATCAGTTATCTAGTTTCCATAGTACAAGATTTGCTTATTTATTATTAACTAGCAGCGCCCCGCGGTTTCACCCGCGTAGCTTCTGATCCCGTGGAAACTCAGGGATTAAAAGTAGCCTATATTTTATTCTGATGTATAAGCTATATTGTGGTAAAGTTTCATTCAAATCCATTCAGTAGTTTTTACGCGAAAGAGTAACAAACATCCATACATCCATATTTACAAACTTTCGTCTTTATAATAGTAGTAGGATTTTTTGCACCTTACATTATTCAATATCTCAATTCAGTTCATAGAATAATCAATATTGTCAACAAAGACAAACATTGTAACTTATCCATTTTGTATCACAAACAAAAAAGTATATTCTATAAAAAATTCACAACTCTTTCACAGTCTCACGAGGCATAACAGCCTTTGGTACATTCATACAGCATGTAATACATAATAATATCGGCAATATAAGGAAAGCGATGATTATTTATCAATGTTATCTTGATATCACCGGAATGCCCCCCGAGGTCCCGACACGGAAGCTCTTCAAAGAAGCCTGCGTAACGTTTCCTGGGATTTTGACTGAGTGTGCTAAATGAAGGGTCATGTTTTATATTAATCTATAGACTAGAAGCAAAAGTTGTTAAGGATTCCATACTATGTATGTCTCTTTCATCATAAAACTTTGAAAATAAGTTTTATAGACAGGTATGAAACAATACCAGATATAATTTATTTAACTTATCATTATTTTACTATACCCTGGGGTACAAATGAAGAAAAAATTAAGAAAATCTTTTTTCTAATCAAATCACAGTTTATATTGTTCTTCTGTGTACTTGTGGGGTTCGGGTAGACCTGTAATGTTAATTTATACATAATCGTATTCGAACACTATACAAACACATTTATATAAAGAAAGAAAGAAAAAGTATTTATTTGGCGGATATAACATAACACAATACATTTAAGACATAGACAATAACCCTCATCTATCTATATAAATAAAAATCAATTTCCGTTCATTAGTCTCGCTAAAACTCGAGAGCAGCTGAACCGATTTGAATAAATTTACTCTTGAAATATTCGAGGAAGGTCAGGGAAGGTTAAAACGGTGAGAAAATATGAAGAAATTGTGAATAGAATAGTAAAAAGCACAGTTATATTTTTCCATACAAATAGTTCGTATCTGTCAAATACGTCACGTTCAAAAATGGCGGGACGAAGTTCGCCGGGTCAGCTAGTATAATATATTATAGTATAAAAAATATTCGCCAAAAAATAGAATTCTATTTATCACTCTTTAATTTTATTTATCACATCATCTAGTTAGAATTCAGATGATATATACATCATTAAATCTTAACCGCAGAGCTTATTCCGTTGATTTTCGAGGAGTTCCCTGGAATATCTTCCACATGGATGATCAGACTTGAACCAAATGGGATTCTATGGGGCCACACTGGAACTCTACTCCTTCGAATGCAAAAAGAATTTTCCAAATCGGTCCATAAACGCCGGAGATATATGGCAACATACATAAAAAATACGGTCGAATTGACAACCTCCTCCTTTTTTTAAAGTCAGTTAAAAATAAATCTATTTCATGTGTCATACCGCCGCCAAAAAGGATCTAATTCAGTATGTGCTAGGAAAGATCCTAGTGTTGGTTTTCAAAAAGATCAACAAAACCGGTATGGCACCAATTAAAGTCATAATTAACCCTTAAAAATGTACAAGATAAATGCGTCCATGATCCATTACGTAGTTCGGGCGTCCGTCACAATGAGCCGTGCGGTCCACCACACCATTAATATCGGTTATGGCAATGCGGTGCCAAACTGCAGCTGGTAAACAGCGCTAAGGTTACAATTATTATAAGAATGTATATCAGATGATCCTACGATAAGGGAGAGGGACCGACTATTGCTAGGCATGAATTTGTGTTCGTCAAATTTACTAAACAACTCTGAGTGGCAAAAAACTAGCA
Organism: Phoebis sennae; assembly: GCA_001586405.1. Lineage (NCBI taxonomy): Eukaryota > Metazoa > Arthropoda > Insecta > Lepidoptera > Pieridae > Phoebis > Phoebis sennae. The sequence goes on along the minus strand of LQNK01002760.1, from coordinate 45,590 downwards.
ATTCTTAATTATTAGTGGCGGAAAAACTATCAATTCTCAATTATTAGTGGCGGAAAAACTTCTTCTTCTTCTTCGGGGATGCCGTAGACACGTATTCCTAAATTCGCTCTATGTTTCAACATTGTTTCTTCTTATTTACTTTTATGAATCGAAAAAAAACACAAATACTAGTTGGTAAACAAGCAGGTTGTAATGAAGGATAATTATAAAAAAGTATGTATAACTTTAGTCCTTTATAATGCTTTATAAATGAGGATTAGGAACTGACCAGCAAAAAGAAGCTAGTAAAAGCAACTAGTGGAGTTTTATACCGGTTCTCCCTAGTCTGCCTTCCAAGATACTAAATAAAGATTATTAAAGATGTTGTCTTTAACTTTGATGACTACTACAAGTGCGTCAAGGAAGCCTGATTTAGAAAATAAAAAAAATTAAATATCAAAAACAATAGAGTTCAGCACAACTATAATAAGAAATTTATGCTTAACAATGATACACTTGCTTGAATATCCGTGACCGTTAGAGTCCTCATCCTAACCATGCAAACTGCGATATTTCAGGGTGATAAAACTCACACGAGATGGAACCACGGGTCACAGCTAGTTGCAAATAAATGGCCCGCGCGTTCTGCGGTAGTTAATGGCCTGGGAAGAAGCAAAAAATCTGTGGGCTCGTTTTTCAGAGTCCAGTTTTATCATCGTAAAATAGGCGCTCGGGCGACCGTCACAGTGAAGTAGTCGAGTTGCTCTATTCCAGTATATGTGCTGAATATCTATCAAATTATGAGGTTTTTGGGTGTAAAAAGGTGGTGAAGAAATATTGCGTGGTTAAAATTAACAAATCAAAACACTTCTTTCTTAAAATATTAAGTTTTTACAGTGTACTAGCTATGCCGGTTTCACCCACGTATATTTCCGGTTCCCGTAGGATTTCCAGGATATAGATATCATACCTCCTTACCCCTCGGGGTTCAAACAATCTCTGTACAAAATTTCATCCAAATCGGTTCAGTGGTTTACGCGAGAAGGAGAGACATATAGGCACAGTTAAGTTCGTATTTTAAATATTAAGTGGGGATTTATTTCATGCTACAGACCTTATCTTAATGTATCTATTACCTCTAAGGTATATAAATTACAAATGTAGCTGAATTTAGTTTTATAGAGTAAGAAAAAAATTAATTAGTAATCCTACACCCTACTTATCTTTTATAATATTAGTAAGGGTAAGAATAATAGTGAATAATGAATAATGAATAGTGAAGAGTGAATAGAAAATAGTCATATGTATGTATATAGTTAGGAATCAGAATTAGTATGATATGATAAATAAGTGCATTATGATTTATTGAAGAAATTGTTTGTATAAAAACGGTAAACAAATGCTGACGTTAAAATGTGTTCTCAATTTTGTTATTTCCGTACTAATCAAAACGGTAGTAAAAGCACGAAGCTTATGAGCGCTATTACAGGAAGTTTTTATGACCTTAGAATATAAAGTGTGGGTAAACGATGCGTTATCAACAGTAAACGTTATGTTTTTGAAACATGAGCATTGCAAAATTATTTTAACTGAATAAATAACAAAAATTTTAATGTGTAATCAATTCAATCCTTTGTAAAAACGCCGCAATTGCAAACTACTTAAGGTTGCTTATACACCTGTGCATCTATAAATTAAGAATTTAGATAAACACGAATAATTATTTGGCAAAAAATAATTATTTTTCCATTTTAAGTGACCTGTGAAGGGTTATAACATCATAGCTAGTCACAATTCAGTCTCTGAGTTAGAGATTAATCGGTATATATACATCATTAAAACTTAACCGCAGAACTTATTCTGTTGATTTTTAGGAACTCCCTGAAATATCTTCCACATGGATGATCAGACCTGAAGCAAATTTCTATGGGACCACACTGACACTCTACTCTTTTGAAAACCAAAAGAATTTTCGAAATCAGTCCATAAATGCTGGAGATATACGGTAACATACATAAAAAATGGGTAAAATTGAGAACCTACTCTGTTTCTAAAAATAATTAAGAACGGTGGTTACATTAAAAAAATGTGTAAGTGACGTTATAAAGCTTATAAAAATTAATTAAACAATTTGAATTTGAACAATAAATAATAGTTAAGTGCTACAATTGTTTATATCTCCTTTGCTTTTTTTGAAGAAATAAATCTATTGCTATTCGATATAGGAACTAACCAACTTGCCCAATAATCACCAATAACCCGGCGGTTACGTATCAGCTTCAAGTGTTTCTGCAGAATTAATTACCATCACAGAGCCAGGCCTGGCGCTCCGCCAGCGCACTCCATTATCGACCCTATTTCACTTATCTTAGAGTATCTATTTGCATTAACAGATACTCACGCCGCTAGCGCACTCGATAATCGACCCTACGTCTTTAGCTTTTAGTGTCATCTTGGATTGCGATAAACTTAGTACGTCGCCAGCGCACTCGATAATCGACGTTATATTACCTTTCCTATAGTGCCTTATTTGATTGTGAAGTTTACTTACTACATAAAGTAAGACTTCTTGGTGGATGGCAATGCGCATGTAAATAAATTTAATATACTCTGGAACATTTAACACGACGCCAACTAAGCAAAGCTTGTACCAAGGATTCTAGATAACTGACAGACATGCTTAAACATACTTTTTTAGATATATAAACACCCAAACATTAGCAGAAAATTACAATGTTCATCACATTATAATTTTGTACTGTCACATCTACTGCGAAAATCGGGTCGTCAATATCAAGCAATCACTTTAAAATTTTCCTAACCAATCTTGAAATGAAAACTAGTAGATGCTATAACATTCAATTTCGAATTAACCAATACTTTTTCATTGCTCCTCATAGAAACAGATAATTGAAATAAAGCTGGATTTTAATTTTTTTCTTAAGTAATCGTTATGTATAGCTTGATTACAGAAAATATACCCAATTCCGTCCAATTGTCTAAGTAACTTTGCTAATCCTCATGCAAACATGGGGAAGTGTGACAGGTGTGACTTTAAATCAGAAAATCACGGAGTTATCAAAACACTATCATTTATATTTATCTATACAAATAATATAAAGTTGCAGAGCTAAGTTTGTTTGAACGCACTTATCTTAAAAACTACTGGTCCTATTTGGATAAGTCTTAGATCATTAATCAAAGTGTATAGGCTCGAAAACATTATGCTACAGGAGCAACGCCGGGCGTAACAGCTAGTACAGAATAAACATAACACTCGACTTGTTTCTATATTTATACAAACCATTTTCATTCAATGTACAAACTATTTTTGGAGCAGATTTTTCAACATTAAAGATTTACTGGCTGGAAACGGGCCTTACATTTTTAAAAAACTTTTATTCCATCATATTTATATCTGGTTGTCCATCGCTCTGTTCGAAATTATTGTGCGAAAATCAGAACTAACCAAAATATTTAAAAACGAATATACATTTTATTTTGTGAAATAGTGGTATGTTCATTTTGATGTTTTCAATAAGTGTCAAGAAAATATCGGTATTTTAATTATATCGTTCTCTATCTAAATCTTTTGCTTCTCGGTAGATACTGCCTTCCGAATCCGTGGTAAAAAATATGTATGTGATGTTTCAAAAGAGCTTTCAAAAAAGTCAATTTGAAATATGAATTAATCTGTGGCGGTAGTTAGTGCCATCCATCTTTTTGTATCGTTTGAAGGGGGTTAGTCCGGGATGTACCTTTGCACACGTTTTCTTTGTTCATAGGGATTGTTATATTCTGAAAAAAATATTTATTTTTTTAATATAATATAATTGTGTTATTTCCTGCATATAAGTTTTATACATATTGACTAGCTGTACCCCGTGGTTTCACTCGTGTATTCCCCCGTTTCCGTGGGATTTCCGAGATAAAATTCCTTCCTCGGGTATCAAACAATCCCTGTACAAAATATCATCCCGATCGGTTCAGAGTTTCAGGTCGTGAAAAAGAGACAGATATACAGACAGAGTTTCGTATTTATAATATTAGTAAGGATTATAACCAAGACACTCTGGTTTCACTTGCCCCAATCAATATAAAAATTATTTAGCAAACTCAAATCTTGCTTCGTACAAAACTCCTGTTGTTTTAGCTGATTGGCTCTCAAATCTATCGCAACTTCGCAGGCAAATACGGATTTTGTACATTTCGCTCGTAAATACATTTTCCTGATAAGCTTTTCAATAGCTAAAAGTGTACAAGAAAAATCCTACAAAGTTTATTGTAAAATTCTTTGTAGAAATAAATTCTCCGAGTGCTATGATAAGCTTCATTTGACTGTTAGAAAACTGACTCAACATTAGAACATTTTGTATAGCGTTTTGCAGCGTCATAATTTTAATATTTGAAATGTCAAACAGAACACAAGTAAACGCTTTTTATCTCTGAAACTACTGCCCCGATTAAAATGAAACTTAAACGGTTTCCTAAATTGAATTGTTCCTAATTTACATCAAGAAAGTTATCGCGTAAATTTAAGTTTCTAGAAATTCAGTGCAGAATTTGGCGAACATACATTAACGCAATAAAACATTGTGCTTGGTAAATGGCTTGTCATAATCGAATATCATTCAATATAATTAATATTACACAAAATTCATGTACACCCTTTTTATGAAGTCGGTTAAAATACATACATATTATATTTTAAAGGCTTTACTAGAAACAGTCTTAAGAATAAACATCTTATTGTAATGTAACAAGCTTAATATCTTTGAAAGGACACTTGAACCGTCTGAGCTAAAAGCAAAGAACCTATAAACCATAAACTACCCTCAAATTCAATAATCGCACACAATGTTGCATTAACACGCCACATTCCCATACAATAAAATATTACATTATTGTCGTAAAACTGCAACAAAACAACGTGAAATAAAAATTCTTATTACAATACAGTTGTCTCGAGAAAAATTAAGATTTTATTTTAAGGGACAGCAAGAACGTGACATCTCACAGCAAGAAGTATTTGAAATTTTAAAACGAAATTTACGTCTCTTGAATTTGAAATATTTGAGTTATGAGACGGGTGGCAATGTTTTATTCTTGCCAACGTAAATATGAAGATAAATATGTATGATACGTCATATGTATCATTGTTGGGAGTAACTTGTAATTTACGTGTTTAAACAAATTATGTAAGCCATCTTTCAATGCTTATGTCAAAGTCATATAGAAGAAGGTTCGCATTGCTTTTTTATGTTATATCTGACAAGCGGAGCATGCGGTTCAGCTGATGTTAATTGACTGGCCGCAGCCCATGAATATCTACCACATCAAAGTGTAACAAATGCCTTGCACAAAAGTGTGCGCGAACGCATCTGCACTTTCTATTCCTTAATTCTCATAACCCGATGGGTCGTAGAGTATATCATCTGTTCCACCAAATTTTTACCTAACCTTCCTTTATTTTCTAACACTCAGCTCAAACGATTCCTAAAACATTTACAACTTTGTCGGAACTGACATCATTAGTAAAAGCTGTGGTACTAATGTTTTAACAACTTTTGCCGCGAAATTAACAAACTAACCAAACAAGATTAAACAGATACATGGATGGCATGCATTGACGGTAGTGAAGTAAATTAATTTTCTTTATTTTATGGAATTATTACAGATTAAAGAAAAACATATTCCTGGACATTTAACACCACGCCATCTAGTCCCAAACTTAGCAAAGCTTGTACTATGGAAACTAGATAACTGATAGACAAACTTAAACATTATTTTTTGTAAATACATACTATAGATAAATAAACACGCAGACAGTAGAAAATTACAATGTTCATAACATAATAATTTTCTACTCGAATGGGGATCGAACCCACACCCTCCAGCGCAATAGACCATTGCTGTATCCACTACGCCAATGAGCTGGTCAAATCTTTACTCTTCATTCTAGAAGAGTTTGTTGTAATTGAGTCCTTAGTTTTTACGCGCGGGTTTGCGATAGTTCCCTACGTAAGAAGAGGTGACGAACAAACTAAGCTACCTTGTCAATTATATTGTATTTCTTGGGGTAAGTCATTAATAGTATTCAATTATTTCGACTTGAGCTATGACCCTTTAAACAAATGTTTGCACCGTTTATCTTTTTATTGTCAAAATATTATGTGTCTATTTTATTTCATTGTGTTATTCTGAATTATCTTTATCTACTCTGCTTTGTACCTTTCTTCTATCTATGTGTCTATTGCTTTAATAATGATAATTGAGTCATCGTACAATTAACTATGTACGATGTGTGTGTACGTGTTTTTAACTATGTTTAGACCGACAGTTTCGGTACGATTCGGAGGTCCTTCTTCTGTGGGAGAGAGACGTGGCCGATCAATATCAATATTAAGACTGTCTCAATACAATAAATATATGTCTATTCCTCATAAAGTTGCATCCTAAAACATTTTTTTGGATAGTTTTTTAATATAAATTCTTCCAGTTATACACATATAAATAGGATTACAATAATCCAATTCAAATCTAAATACAATTTTACACATATTTTTCGATTAAATTTGCATAACCCATTGAATAAATTGCATCGAAACTTAAGATATACAAATTAAACGCTCAAATAAATAGATATAAGCATAATTTATTTCAGTTTATCTGTCTAAGTGAGACGTAGGGGAATTTAAACAACATACCCTATCATAATGTAAGTTCAAACACTCCCTGGGCGGAAAATGATAAAACTAACGTAATACCTAAGCGATGAATACGATCTTAGCTTGGGGATACAATGTGACATTAAACGTGGTAACTGATTTGTCGGTAGGACATCGGTGCATAATTGCTATTTTGCTTCTAGTTTGATTTTAATTGCTTCAAATTTCATTTTTTATTTATTTTTAGTTCTATTGATATTAATTTTAATTTTTGATTTTAGTTTTGTATTTAGATTTTAGCCTAGTTTGTGTCCTAAATATGTATCGGTCATAACTGTCATTATGTAATTAAATAATTAAATAAATAATGTCACATTTACGAAGAGGAAGATGCTGTTATAATATAAAAAATATTTTTTTCTCCAATAACAGTTTAACATATATTAAAGCACTAGTTATACATTTTATATAATTTTATAAAATTTGGTTAAGCCTCTGCTGCCGAACTAAACTAAAAGCTTGTAATACAGCAAGCAGCGCCAATACCCCACAGACAAATTTACTAACTTTTGACACTGCTACAAATAATTATCCTCACAAAAATATGATTCTATGTAAGACTTACATTTTTTTATGTAACAGCGGACAAGCGGAACATCCACAACAGCAAACTGTCGCAGATGTCTTGCCGGCTTGAAGGAAGGGGAGGGGATAGAAAGAGGATCAATGATGGGAAATTGGGTTAGAAGTAGAATAGAACTTACATAGTTAAAATTTGTGAAAATCGTAGTGAGAGTGAAGAATAAAATATTAATCATGAAAATGAAGTTTATGGGCAGCAATGATTTCTTACCAGCAAGTACCTTTGGGAATGAAACAGCAAACAAGTTTATTAAGCTATCCAAAACTAACAAACACCGGTAAAACAAGCATCACCTTCGCTATTCGTATTATTGTCAATAAAATACCCATAAACCGGAATCAAAGTACACGCACCGTACCGCAGTTTTACGGGACAATGAAAGCGGTTCGGGATTTCATTTTGTTTAACTTTTAACTTGCTAATAAAATTTAACATCCCATGCAAGTTTAATATCGATTGCGAGGTGTGAGCGGTCGTTTAAATTTTATATCGCTATAACATTGTTTGTAAAGATCGGTTTATTGGGGTGAATTGTTAATTTTGTTCATGTCATATTAATTTTTTGTTCGTTGATGGTTAAAAAGAATCAATATGTTTACCAAATCTTGTAATCCAATTGCAATTAAAAGAAGCCTCCATGCTAGACGCTTAACGATATGTATACCAAGTATATTTTATTTTATTTGATTTATTGAGGTTCACCAAACAGATGTTACATTAGTTCTTGCACTATTTATACTTAACTATGAAATTTATAAAAGCTATAAAGCACACCTTTAATAGGTAAACACAGCATGCTTATAGGCAAATAAAAACATATTATTGTATGTAACTAAAAACTAATACAAAAGGAAATTACATAAAAATTGGAGTTACTGTGACAATATTTTATATAAGGTTCTAAGTAGTTGGGGTAATGTCAAGTGGAAAATATCGAACTCTGATCCGAGCTGATTAA
>LQNK01002760.1:10674-37222 GCA_001586405.1 Phoebis sennae | reverse complement strand
GGAGTTATTGAATTAAATTTACGACACAAACTTTTTGCTGTTAGGGTAAACTTGGTTTTTATATAAATTTATATAAAATACAAACAATGTAACTTTTTATCACATTGTATTTGTAGTAAAATGGTTATTGAAGTGTTTACTTGAATATTTATGAAATATATCGCTATATATCGAATAATATTGAACACTGGTATACTGACAAATGAGGTAGGGTACGAAGTTAAATGAATGTTATCAACACTTCTAAGAGCACTCCCAGATCTATTTCAGGAATAAATGAACAATTCTCGGAACACAAATTCTATTTATAGAATATCGATTCATTTCAATGAATCACAATATATGACCAAATTAATATTTAAACACCTATATAAACCTGTTACAGAAACAGATTTATTCCATTATAATTTCAAACAAAATTTGGGAAGTTAACGTACCTACATAAAAGTTTGATCAACTTTCAATTGTACTAATTTTAAAATTAAATATTAAACGTTAATTATTTATATACTTACGCAGGATTCTTGGTAACTCAACGTTTGGTAATTTTCAGAAGGCAATAGAGGGCCTAAAATGCCATAAAATAGGTCACATTTATGTTCCACGAAAATATAAAGCTTTTGAGTTATCCGAATTTTGTATGAAATTTTGACTTTCAGGCACCCAAAGTCTGTTTTTGTAAAACCTATACGGTCAATGAATTGTGAAGCAAAACAATTTAATTCAAAAATTAATTTTAAAATATTTTTATTTTTGGTATTCATTCGGATTGCAAATTGTACCATTAGCATGTATTGATACCGGTCATGATGGCTAATCTCAACAGAGATCATCCAGGTACGCAAGAGATATTACAGTGCACAAGTATGTGCGCTCAGGTGCACTCTCTACTCTTTTACTCTCATATTGATTAAAACTTTCTAAACGACGTCATTAGCAAACGAATACCCAAAAGTAATGTAAAAAGTGGCTTAAAAGCACAAAATGGCGGTTCCCCCGATAGCCGTGGTTTCAATAGTTTTATTTTATTATCAGAGCGCTATTCTTCTTCGTCGACCTAATTGGCTGCTTCGACATCTAGCGGGATTTGGGGAAATTTTACTTTAAGTTGGATTCGTTATATTTAACTGTACGTTTAAAATCTATAAATAATTTTAATCATCCAATAATTAAATATCTACTAATGTTATAAAGGGGAAAGATATGTTTTTTGTTTGTCTGATTTGAATAGACTCCGAAACTACGGAATTTAAAAAATCCTTTTACCATTGGAATCCTCGGGAAGCGTCCATATATTACGTGAGTTTTTAAAGGGGGGAGGGGGTCGAGTCAAATCTTATCTAATCTTACGTAGAAGGGAAATATGCGTGATATTTTTTTTGTTTGATAAAAAAAAATATAATACTTGGGTCAATTAATTCCAGATCGTACATGCTTAAGATTTAAAAGCACCTAGTTACCTGTATTGTATATTTAAATCTTCTTTAGATGCTTGAAAGAAAGATGCAAGACGAAAATAAAACTTATTAGACAAAATAGACTATCAATGAATAAAAACATTATAAAAATAAATTTTTGGGGCAGGTTCTTAATGAACGCTATAAGCTAGATAGCATTTCGTTACCACGCAGGTGACACCACCGGGTCCAATTAACAAACGTTCTTCACATAACATAGCAATGATATACGCCTAAGAACGTTCCCCTAAATTTCCCAAACATAAAACGAATCAATAACGTCCCCTTCCCTGAACCCATAATTTGTTGTACGTGGCTTTTTGAGATGTGAAACACGAATTCGTGAACCCTGTCTGCATCGCGCAATATTCGATTAGGCAACAAACTAGTGAAAAGACTGCCATTCAAAATACTTGTGTAGCCTTTATATACATATAGTGGGAAGCCCGTAGAATTTGAGTAGACTTGAGAATTTAATTTTAAATAAAATTATTATTGTAAATTTTAAATGACTTGCATATATGTATATTTTTTGTATAACTAAATATTCGTTTTAATAAATTTACATTTAAGAATTATAATAAAAAATTTAACTATTAAGTTTAAGTATACATAGAAAATATTGTAGATAGAGACTCGTTTCAGCGTATATGTTACACTAAATACAAGCATTATGTATATTGTATAGCAAGAATGCAACATTGTAACATAAAAACGATAAATAATTTAAATTTTCAGTACCGCTGATATCTTTGACAGATATAAATATTTAAATTGCAAATAATTAACTTTTTACTGTGGATTTGAATTTTAATATTCAGATATTGACTGTACACAAAGATAGGACATTTATTATTACTAGCTGACCCGGCGAACTTATACCGCCATTTTTCAACGTGACATATTTTTGACAGACACAATTGTATGGAAAATTATAATCGTGGATTTTACTATTCTATTCATTACAATATGTTCTTAACAACATAATTGTTAAATCACGTGACTTAATTACTTCGACATATTTTTCGCTTTTTTATTTTAAGAAATACTAGATGTATCTAAAACAGAAGAAATATCTTACGTAAATACTATTTCATCTAGCTAGTCCCCAGGATTCCAACAGAATCTAGAGGGAATCCTATCCGTGATAATTTTCGGTAAAGCAAACGGACTTGTGAAAAAATAACCGCATTCGATTTGGTTTCTTATTCATTTAAAATGTAGCTAGTAGTATTTTAATTTCTATTTTTTCTATACTAAATATTATTTTATTACTATGTTTATGCACTGAATGAGAGGTCCTATAATAACTATCCTTTCGTACTAAAGCTTTTCTGAAAGAAATCGCTTCCTTAGCGTTTCACCCAAATATTTAGATCTTTTAATGTAAAATTCAATAATAATAAATAAATAGCATTTAAAGTTTTACATTAATTAATTTAATATTTTCTCTTTCCCGTGTATGTTTGTACTACATACAGTTCATTACTTAGTACAAAGCCTTCTAAAAGCTTGTTCACGCTGCGAGTAATAAACATGTTTCTCACGGTTAATATAAAATTAATTTGTCTTACCAACTACGCACGCATAATTTGCACAGGAAATAAAACCTTTTTTAGTTACTTTAGTTAAATTTTTTTATTTGTACAAAACATATAATAAAAATAAAGATAAATAATATGAATTATTAAAAACTAATTTTAAAATTAGGAGGCCTTATTGCTTTACCTTGAAATTTAGTCAATTAAGGGATTTTTTATTTTTTTTTTTTGGCGAAAATACGCAATGATAAAAATCCCTTCTTCCTTTCTTCTTGGGCTGAAAAGAAGGGATTTTTAATTACTTAGTACAAAGATCTTTCATTGCGTATTTTCGCCAAAAAAATAACGCTACTACAACCAAAGCAAAATGCGAATCAATTTAGCCAGTCCCTAGACTCAAACGAAATCTCCAGGGAGTACGTAGCCGCGCCAATATTCGATTAAGCAAACAGACTAGTGAAAAGACTGCCATTTACTATACTTGTGTCGCTTTCTCGAGTTCAATGTAACGTTGAATTGAAGTAATAGTTCAGTTGGATACTTAATGTACGTACTGTCGTGCAACCGTCATTTATTCTCGCATTATCTGACTTTTCAAAGTAAATACTTGTTTATATTACACAGGATATTCAAGTATTAAGTATAAATGGTATGATTTAGTACACACATTGTTCAAAGCTTTTGGCTCTGAGTAATATATTCGTTTATCTTTTGCAAACAAGACGGTACTTAGTAGGATTAAAAATGCGAAGTAATTTAGTAAATCCCTTCTCAAGACTCCGATGAAATCCCAAGGTAGTCCGTATCTGCGCCAATATTCGATTTTGTTGTTGTTATGTTTTATTTTTCTTGATAAAGCCTTTACATCACCTGACTTTCTTCAACTGATTCATTATTTCTCATTTGTTCTAGAAGCATAACCATTCGCCGAACCCTTGTAAGTTGGGAAAGAACCGATCTAGCGAGTCCCCTTTTCTTTCGGGTTCCGAACTTATGTAGCAAGTCCTTTAGCCTTCAACGAAATCTCGAAGGAATTCGTATCCGCGCCAATATTCGATAAGGCAACAGACTAGTGAAAAGACTGCCATTCAGTGTACTTGCGTCGCTCTCTCGTGTTTAATGTAGTATTATATTGGACCAATAGTTCGCTTTAAACGCATTTATTAGCATCCAATCTAATGTATGTATACTCCTTGCATAATTTCTTGTTCCTGATTTTGAAAATTAATCCTTTGCAATATATAGGATATTTAGTCAAATATCGATCACATTAAGCCCTTATTTAGTACGAAGACTCTAAAGAGAAAAAGAATAGCGAAAAGACTGCCATTCAGTATAGTTGCGTCAGAAGTAATAATGTCATGCGATGCTGACAAAATTCATTCTTACATACGATCGCTATTTATTTATTTATTGTAGGTTTATCAACAAAGTTACATGATAAAAAAAACTTACTGGTTAACTTAACACATGGGTTACATGTAATTTTAATTATAGATAAACACAGCATGCATGATTTACAAATACTATTTAAACTTAAACTAATAAGATGAACAGACTAATGTAACGATTAGTTACACACAAATAACTTAAGTTTCTAACAATTAAGGTTACAGTTAGTAAATTACAAAAAAAAATAGTTATTTATATTAACATCGCATAAAATTGAAGGTTTAATAGCCTTTCCACCGATATCGATCATGATGGCCAATTTCAACAGCGACTAGCCAGTTATTCAGGAGATATTATAGTGTACAAGTATGTGCAAACACATGTGCACTCTCTATTCCTTTACTCTAATAATCCGATGGAACGCAGACCAACACGACTGGAGAGAGATGTACCGACTACTTTACGTTCTCTCCGAGGCCCGGGGGTGATCCAGCACCTCCAAAATCCAGACTCAGGTTCGTTTCAGAGACTTTTTGGTTAAAAAAATCTCAGTAGAATTATTTTGGCCCCACTCGAGACCTCTCGATCTGTGGTCAAAGATGCAACCACTACACCAAAAAGGCAGTCAGTTTAACCTCATACTTTAAAGTAAATCGCTATTCGAACTAGATAAGTTATTTAGTCGAATATCGAGTACATTTAATAGTGCTCAGAGCAAACAAAATAGTGAAAAGTCTGCTCAATGTATTTGTGTCGCATTCTCGTATTCTATTGAAGTAATAGTCCTCTTTGATGGTGTTGAAATATACTTAGTTGCATCAGTGACTCTTTAGTTCCGAAGGATTAAACTACATTGAATGTCTCGGTGTAAGCTTTATTGGTACAAATATGGGAACAAAACCTTTAACAATTACCACTACAATAGTTATATTTTAAGTATTGTCAATGATATTTTCGTTTAATGATATTTTATAAAATTGAGGGAAAATGTAAGGTTTTGTGTACTTTATACAATATTTATTTATTTTTAATAATATTTTATACTATTGTATTTATGTATTTATTGTTATGTATGTTGTGTTATATGTACTATATGTTTATTTATTGTGTTTATTCACTATTATTTATAAAAATAATTCATTTAAATTTTAACGCTTTATGCCACCTACTTTCTCTGTGTTTTTTGAACTAAGTTTCACTTCCCAAAATGATTGCCGGGAAGAGATGGCTATGTAGCCATAAGGCCGCCATTTATGCATGTCCATTCTTTTTTATGTGCTTTTTTTACCTATGTTCCATGTTTGATTACTTTAATGGGGTGTACAATAAAGTGTATTCATTTCATTTCATTTCTTTATTTCGCAAACAATTATCGAACAAGTGTTTTTTATTAGTGTGAGCCAACGTGTTAGTGGTTTTGAAATCTCGCCCTTAACGCTTGCAAGTTGCAACGTTTCTATATTCCGTTTATGTACCAATGAAAATAGGGCTGCTTAGAATAATAAAAATTCACTTGCTCTTCATTATAATAATACCTCCCAGACCGATAGGTGGCCAATCAGGGGAGATCAACGCAGGAGATATTTTTATATGTGTGCAAATATAGGTGCTCTCTCTATTATTTTACTCTCAGAGGAGAGAGATCTTCTGCTGGGGCGATGGTAATTACACCGGTGCGAGCTTGGCCCAATCGTGCAATGATCGGCTCCCACTCTTTTATTGCTGCAGATGTTGTGAAGCAAAATTACCCTCTGTCGCCTGTTACGACAACCACGGGTAGAAAAGGGGTGCCGACACATGTATTCTAACCCGTCGCCACTCGGGCTCTCTTAGGTATTGTCATTGTAATGGTCCTGTAAGGTGATTAATATTTTATAAAAAAAACCTATAAAGTCTACGATAGTGCTTAGAATACAGATAATTTAACTAATCCCACAAAAGCTCCAGTTAATTCAATAACGGAATTAAGCAAAAGAGTTGCACGTACGAGCATGCGATGTGACGTTCGTTACCAACTTTGTATTTTATTAGCAAATACATTCACTGGAAAAGCATCCCTCACGTCACGAGATAGGGCATAAATTTGCCTGGATGAATTAATGTTTGGAGTGACGTGCAGTTTGTAATTATTCTGAAAAGTCTGGAACGACTGGCCAGTGAAAGTTGGGATACACAATGAGTATTCGCGATTGGTGAGTTTAACATTAATTATAAGTTGTGAAACTGGTTTCATGTAAAAGAATTCAGTTTTTTGTTTTGTTTTGGCACCGATATTGCTGGTAGCTCCGTGGCATACAACAGTATTGTTTAACTGTATATTGTATACAATTTATTAGAAAATTTTAACCGTTTTCAAAGTTCAGCCGTTTATAAAATTAATCGTATAGTACACTAGCTGAGCGTCGCGGTTCCACCTGCGTATATCTCCCGTTCCCATGAGATTTTCAGGATAAAAGCTATCCTATGTCCTTCCTGAGGTTTCAAACAATCTCTGTACAAAATTTCATCCAAATCAGTTCAGTAGTTTCAGAGCCTATACAATACAAACAAATATTCCCTGTTTTTATAATTTAAGTAAAGATTCATATATATTTCAATAATTTTAAAGTTCCTTGGCATAGATTACTTAATAAAATTACATTGTTTAAGAATTCTTTATTATTTTTTATCCATTAAAAGGAACTAATTTATATGATCTGTACCTATACCCGTTTCAATAAGCCAGTTTTAACTTCGGCGCAATACATTTTTAACAATATGCTTAAAAACACTCGTTTCCGAACACCTACAAAACGAATCGTTTTCAATCGGAAATTTAATTTCTCCCACAAGCTCACATGTATAAAAAACATATCCAATTTTGCTAAAACCACTCCATTACTGTATTCACGTCCTAATCCACGTTGAATGAGGATTGTGTTCCAGAATTTTCCATTATCGGATAATCGGTAAAAACGCGGGAATCTCATAAAATGGTTCACGTTTCGACAATTTACAAATGGCGGGATGTCCGAGGTTATGGCCTTTCATGATGGACGCGTTTTCTAATGCGTACGTTTTGGAATGTGCGGTTGTTGCTTTTGCCTTTTATGTGTTATTATTTTATTTTATTTTTTTAAGCGACTTTCAAAAAAAAGGAGGAGGTTCATGTTACCGCATATCTCCGCCATTTATAGATTTGAAAGACTGAAGGGCTGAAATCTGATAATCTATGTCGAAGATATTTCAGGAAAAACCTGGAAAATCAACGGAATAAGCGGTGTGTAAGTTTTAGTAATCTTTAAACCTATTAAAAACTTTGAGAATTAATTGTCTCTAGCTCCGATGTGAAGGGTTAGTAGAAACGTAAAGTGCCCGTCTAGGTATTTCACATCAACGAGATATTTAATTGCAGTTTAAAAATAACATTTCTATTAAAAATATTTTTAAAAAACGATACTTTAAAAACATTGCATGTATTTTCCTCTTTATTTTTTGTGGTACTGTCCTATCTTTACCAGTTTTAATGGTGAGACTCGTTGCAATTGTGACGTTTTCAATGCTTGGTGTATGTATCTGGTGCTAATTCACGCGGCACTCAATGCACTGTGAACGCCTACATCTTGTTTCACCACTACTTGTACAAACGTGACGTTTTAAACGCTGCGCGTGTGTTAAGCTCGGGTTATTTATAAGTGTCGCCGGATATCTGGTGCTAATTCACGCGGCACTCAATCATGCACTGTGAACGCTCCCGCCGCTTAATGCGTCTCGCCTTTTTATCTTTTTTATCTCCCTTTTTGGATGTTGTGATGTCTTTATTGTGAGGAGTGTAAATATTGGTTCATGTTTATGAATGAATTGCTGTTGAGTTTACAAACCGTCTATTTTAGATGGAATAATAACATCGCGTTTTCACCTCGTAAGAAATAATATTTCCTAGTTTTTTGAGAAGAAGAATAATATCACTTTCTAATAAGATTAACCTCGGAGTTACCTTCTGAAAGATCAACGTACTAAAAGTATTTAACTGACTTCCAAAAAAACCAAGTTTGTATACTGGAAATTATTGTCATTTTTTTCGCCCGTCGACCCGTAGGCCCATCGCCCGCGTGCAAAAGCGAATATGCTGATATGATGATGGAGGCAGTATTTTTCAGTCTACAAAAAATCAAGATGGCGGCTGACATGTCGTCAGTCCAATGGAACTTGGCTCGATTTGCCACTCTTCTTCATTGATATTTTGTAATTTACATAATTTTAATATGTTTATTTTGGCCCTGCTTCTAAATCTTGCTTTTTCATCCTGCTCCCAAAAGGTTGTCTGGAAGAAATCGCTCTAGAGAATGGGAATTGAAAACCGCCTTTTCGACATTAATATAAAAATATATTTTTGTAAGTTTATTTTTAACCTATTAAATGCAATAAAGGATGAATATATGTTTCTTGCACTAAAAGCACTAATAGGTTATAAATTAACGCTAAACAAAACTTATTTACGAGCATCAGTAACGTAAGACGTAGGTTTTTAAGCACCAACATAATTACTCCGAGCCAGTCCATTTCCTATCCGCAAAAAACCAATTACAAGTACTTCAAAAAAAACCTTACACTCAACTCATGTGCCTCACGTCCTAAGTACTCCACTGAAAGGAGTTTAGATTTCGCGGACTTGGAGCAAATTGAAATAAAATTATTACCTGAATACTGTTACAACGTTATGGGATTTCTGAAATAAAAATTATCCTATGGTCTCGGGTCTTAACTATTCTTGTACAAAATTTCATCCTTAGCAATCGAAACAGATACAAAGACGAATTATAGACAAGTAACTTGCGCAATTATAACGTTGAAAGATACGGTCATGGAGAAAATATACAAACATGGTTTATACAAAAAAGACGCTTTTGCATTGACCAATCTATAGCTCTGAAATCAATCAATCAAATATTAATATTTCCCCTTAAAACACTTAAACGATAAACTAGCGGGGTAGTATTATAAACGTAAATAAACTGCAACACCTTTTTAACCAGCCCAGAAATTAAATCAAAATCAGAAAGACAGAAAAAAATTTTTAGCTAAAAAAAACTGTATTTGTTTGCTACAACCAGGATTAAACCTTACACTCAGTTGTGTTGCCACACACGTCCTAACGACTACACTAAAAGGAATTTAGATTTCCCGGACTTAGAGCGAATTGAAAGGAATTTGGAGAGCACGTGGAATCGTCGCCTTCAATGGGGCTTGTAAAATACACATAACAGTATTAAGTTGAAATTGTCTGGAGCGAAATATAAAAATAACGGTTTTAGAATATTTGCTTTACCAGGATTCACATTCCGATTTTCGTTATTTTCGAGAGAAGAGAGAAAAATAAAAGAGTAACTACCTAATCCTGGAAAAACGTATTATTTCCATGGGATTTGTGTGAAAATTTTACATATAATGGATATAGGCAATAGTTATTAAATAGGTCTGATGTATTAAATAAAATACTCTCGGGTGACGTGAGCATTGACCACGCTCGCTGTAAAGTGCTCGAAACATAGGGTCATAATAATGTAAAATAATGCTATTAAACATTATTTTACATTATTAACAGCGATTAAAATGCATTAAAAAGTATTTTTTAATGGAACAGAACATGGAAAGTCGCGTTAAAACAAACATAAGAATATACTAGGTCTAACATCCTATCAACAAATACATTTTAAATGCGAACCACGTATAGGTCCCAAAAAGTCTTAATCCTGACGACCCACGCTTTAAACTTTCCCAATCGCCCCCGAAACCCACTTCATTACACGTCAAATTAGCCAAGAATAAACATCCACCCTTAAATTAAACACTAATTTATACCAAGTAGCCGACTCTAATTAAGCTTTTGCCTAATTGAATAAAATCTACAAATCGCTTTAAACAAATTAGGCCCCTTTGATAGCGCGTGTTTACGAAACTGTTCAAATAAGTAATTACTAATCATGATATTATTTACTATCGTTAATTACATGTTAAATAATTATTATGCTATTAACTGCTCCCAGGTGATTTTCACCGCATGGCACCCGTAGACTACCCGTAGCACTAGATATCTACGTCTAGCATTCGATATCTACGTGTAGCACTCGATATCTACGTGTAGCACTCAATATATACGTCTAGCATTCGATATCTACGTGTAGCACTCGATATCTACGTGTAGCACTCAATATCTACGTCTAGCATTCGATATCTACGTGTAGCACTCGATATCTACGTGTAGCACTCAATATCTACGAGTAGCACTCAATCTCTACGTGTAGCACTCGATATCTACGTGTAGCACGGTATGACCGCGCGTAGCACAGGATGTCTACTTAGCAGTAGATTTAGCACGATGATCCTATTGGTGCAGTGGATACAGCAATGGTCTATTGCGCCGGAGGGTGTGGGTTCAATCACCACGAGTACAAAATTATTATGTGATGAACATTGTAATTTTCTACTGTCTGGTGTTAATTTATCTATAGTATGTATGTATTCACAAAAAAGTATGTTTAAGTATGTCCATCAGTTATCTGGTTTCCATAGTACAAACTTTTCTTAGTTTGGGACTAGATGGCGTTGTGTTAAATGTAAAAACTATAAATAATGTGTATGTATACACAAAAAACCGGGAGGCTCACCTTGTAATAAATAATCTATACATGTATACATATAATAAAATCGTAGACTAGCCGTGTCTGTACATTTAATATTTTCAAGAAAAAATTTGTGTTTCGTGTTTCATTTGTGATTCTAAACTCAAAACAATGATTTTTAGAATTTTTGTCTGTTTGTCTGTTTGTCGGGCGTTTGTACGCAGTCAACTCCGAAACGGCTAAACAGATTTAAATGCGGTTTTCGATTATTTATTACGGCAAGTCCCCCGGAGGTTTTAGTGTTTGTTTCATTTAAATCGGTTAAAAAATAAAAAAGATATGAGGGTTCAAAGTTATCCATCAAAACACATCATCAATGCGCGTAGATACATTCAGTTGAACCTTTTTAGTTGTTGCTTACACAGTACTTTTTAATGATAAATAAAGCCTTCTTTTAATCTCCAAAGTAGATTATGATCATGGCGGCTAATCACAACAAAGACTAACCAACATGGAGAAGTTATTATTTGCGTTCATAAGCAAGAATTTGTTAAATGCCTGCAAACATACAAGTCTCTTTCATTCTAGAAGTATACGACAGATACAGAAAATGTAAATATTTTGCAAAAAAAATATAAGAGAATTATTAGGACTATACAAGCATGAACAGTGATACTTTTGTTATATTTAATTTAGGATATACCTCGGACTTAAAAAATAACTGTTATTAAATCTTAAAGATTGGACAGTTCTTTTTAAATAAAATAGAAGTTTATAAATCGTAAAAATTGTCCTACCACTTCTACTTCGAAAATCCACAATGTACAGAATTTTGTAGTCCACGCGGGCGAAGCCGCGGGCAGAAAGCTAGTAATAAATATACACGCATCGTCCCTGAACGAAATCAATTCGCTCAAACTTCTCTGATCCGATCTGCGTCACTTTGCATGTTTTATTTAATATTTGTTCTCCAATTTCCTAAGCTTCCAGATGGATCGTGTTTGTTAGGATTTACCGACTTTTCTTTACTTTTCTTATGCTTAACTTTTTCCTGTATTATGAATATGTGAGGCGCGACATTGATAGAAAATCGAAGATTATTTAAGTAGCATCTTCTTTATTAGACGTTTTATATCGTTTTATTTTTAGAGGTGGATATTTATTGAATAAAAAATAAGTAAAAACTTAAAAAATAATAATAAAATTAGACAAACAGCTATAGATAATGAACCACCTTTTTAATTACTAGCTGATCTGCGCGGCTTCGCACCCGTAGCATAATGTTATTTATATAGCCTATGTTACTTGTGGATAATGTAGCTTTCGAATGGTGAAAGAATTTTGAAATTCGGTTAAGTAGTTTTTGAGCCTAATCATTGCAAACAAACAAAGTTCTTCAAATGATGATTAGATATGCTTGACGTAGCATACATTTTTGTGGTCTCATCATGAAGGATTCACCAAACAACAAATATACCATTGACCCAAACGTGACATTTATATTGACACAACGCAATTTTACCGTAATATCATGTTTTTACATTGGATTAAAAATAATTGATCAGTAGTTAACACGAGTCTATGATGTCATGAATGCAATGAATACACAATACATAATCAAGAGTCCAATCATAGTTAAAGCGAACCGGCCAGTTAACCTCCAATAACAGCAACAATAACCGTTTTTATTACATTTGCATTCAATAATTCTTGCGACCCAATCGAAATTACTTTTAGCACGGTTTTATTGTAATGATTGCAATCAACGGGGGGCTTTATTTCGGTCGTATAGCATAATTTGATAATGACAAATTGGAGATGTATGTATTTCATATATTTACGAGGTAATCGTGGAAAGCAGACGTAAAGTTTTGTGGTAATGTGAAGATCTTGGATTGCGTTACGAGGCTCTTGAAGATATTTATGATGGCGTTTTTGCAGTAAAAATAATTTTGTTTAGTACTGAGTACGCTGTGCTATAAAACTTTTTTGCTGTGTTGCTCTGAATGATAATTATATATGTTATACAAATAATAAAACAGGAACCAGAGTATTTCTGTAGATTAAATATTTTATAATGTTGTATGTCTATTTGCATGTCTAATAATCATGTAAAAACCATTTTTTTATAAAACTCATATTTTGATAAAACTCATATGGTGATATTAAGTACAACTTATAGATCACATTTTATTTGACAACAAATTGGAATGTTCATATGCAAAGTTATGTATGTTGCATATGCAATATTGCATTTGCAATATGTAATTCGTGCAACTGTAAAAAAATAAATTACCGATTATAAATAAATGTCATTAGATAGATCTTTAAAAATTAAAAAGAAATTTCTAAATGGGTTAAAATAATAATAAATAGTCTATTAGGTATACGCATTCAAGGACGTAAATTTCGTTTTATAAGCTATTTTAGTGGTAATATGTCACACTAATTAAACCAACTCATATTGCCACTGGAGTAA
This sequence comes from Phoebis sennae, assembly GCA_001586405.1. Lineage (NCBI taxonomy): Eukaryota > Metazoa > Arthropoda > Insecta > Lepidoptera > Pieridae > Phoebis > Phoebis sennae. The sequence continues at coordinate 23,751 of LQNK01002760.1, read as the reverse complement.
CTCCATATGTTAGTGAAAAGGTCGTCAGTTGACAACCCGGCGAAATAAACGTACGTTTTCATTATTTCAATTTGCATCAAATTATTACGAGTTTTAGTTTAGTTTGTTACGTGATGTTGTTAGGATTTTTGAACATCATTGTAATACCGTAGTATATAAACAAAGAAATTCAGTAAGGTGTAAGAAGAATTGATAGAAACTGTATGTATTATTAACTAGAAATTTATATTATTTTATTTCATAAATTGAATGTAATATTATAATAATATAAATTGTTTGTAAACGTAGCCAAATATAGTTTTTGCATTTTGATAGTATGAATATTGGTAATTATTTTCTTTAATATTGTTAATATTATACTTACTAGTACAATAGTTTAATATTATTTCAATTTGTATCAAATGTATTTCAATAGCGAAATCTTAAAACTGTCTTTACTAGTGTCCGTAGTGTCTTTAGCTTAATAGAACTTATAATATTGAAGTTCAAAACTATAACTTGAGAAGAAAGTATGCATAAATTAAAATATATCAAGAACGTCAGCGTCATTATACGAACCTTGGCCCACATTCAGAAATACCTAAGTTTGAGGAGGTGCATAATGAATCCGTCTCGAGAGTGACACTGAAACTTTGCAGTGTCAAGGGAAGGTAATAATATGAATATGCATTACCGTAATGTCTTTGTGGGCTGGTTTTAATTATGTCGAACATGGGTGGAAATGTTTACGAACAAAAGTATATAGTATATTGTCGGAAGCATTTTGTGATTTCATGCTTTGGACCGATTTCAAATTTCTTTTACCATTGGAATTCTAGATTATCCCTGAGTAATGAGTGAAAATCTATAAATAGCTTCTTGTTGTCTAATTTTGAATCTCATAAAAATATAGTTTTAGATTTTCCATACAAATAAATAAATAAACAAAGGTATATAACGCTATACAGGAGCAAAACCGCACGGAACAGCTAGTATAATATATTTAAAAACTTTTAAAAAAAGATCAAAAGCTCTCGAATTATGATTCCTTTAAATTTGAAACTTTTCAAAATAAGTTGATATTTATCAAGGTTAATTTTCGGAACTTTTCTGAACTTCTCCCTGACTTTCATCTTTTTGTATCAGGGGAATATCTTGCCTTCCTCATTGCCGTTAATCTATGGTACTTTCTCTTTTATTTCTGTAATATAAGGTTTTTCATAGCAAGCGTTTCATTTGGTTACAGGACATTCAGAACATGTACCTAAAGACGTAAAAAATAATGGAAAGGGTCGGCGAGGCTTTGTTAATTTAATATGATTTATTTATTGTACGTTTTTTTGTCACCCTTTTTTACCACAGTATCTTTTGATTCGCTTTCTCCTACCAATATCCCGCTCTTGATCTCGCTTGCCGATGATTTACGTACTTCGCTCTCAACCTTTCTTAATCGTTCATTGATGTGTGTTGACGCCTAATATAGCTTTTCGTAGTCATTCACAATATTTAATAGTTTCTTTCAATAATAGTATTACTATAATATGTATTACTTTCCGAACTACTTTAGAACTTTTATACTAAATGCAAATATATTTTCATACTCGTACGTGGTATTTTAGATATGTGGAGATATTGCCTATAGCTTCTATATATAGCTCCTATTGCTATATATAGTTTCCTTTCCTAATCTCTTTAAGCCCTAAAATAATCCATATATTTTAAATGCGAAGTTTGTATGTAATGTTTCAGGGACATCAGAAACTGTATCACTGGCTCACCCCTCCACACAACATGAGTGCAGGCGCAAACACTACACCATGAAAAACTGATTTGATTCGAAAAGAACGACATTGTCTTTTGTTTATTCGTTCGTGAGCCATTTTTCGTATACATTTTTTTTGTATGTTGGGTACAAAATATCATATAAAGTTTTTGAATAAAAACTAACATAAAGTTTGGGACATGCTACATCTACTTTAAAAAATATGGTTTTCGATACCACCGTTACGAGAAGTATAAATTCAATATCCGATCCTTCCATTTAACTCTAAATGATATATTTTTTTAACATAACGTATTTGATTTTTATAAACAATATTATAATACACTGAGTATAAAACTTAGTGTCGAAAGTAAATGAAACTGGCTCAGAATTAATTATTCAGCAATAGCTGAAGATAGTCAGATATTAGGTTGTAACAGTAAATTGGACTCAGTCCGATACCATTGTCAGCAGTCAATAGACATTCTGGACATTCGATTGAGGAGCTCCTCTGGGAGTGCGGCGGTTATAAATAGACCAGATGCTAGGTAGATTTGATAGGCAAATCTGATGATAATTACACTTTGATGCATAGGAATTGGGAAGTTATAATGGTAAAGGATATTGGTCGAATACTTTATATACTAGTAAATCAATTTAAGAAATTCAGTAATTAAAGTGTTTCTCAGAATAAAGGTGAAATCTGGTATTCTAATCTTAAGATCACAGAGGTAGATGTGACATTTATTTGGGAAGAAATATTCACAGAACTGAAGAAAATGCAATTTTAGCAAGAACGTAGGAAAAGATATAACATGATGCGAATAAACTATGATTAGTTTATTCATATGATGTTATTTAAAAAATAAACATAGATATGTTTTAAATTAAGGATGTTTTTGTTTTAAATTTAATCCTAAAAAAATAAACATTTATTATTAAGACAACTAAATTTTATACCATCTAGCGGTTTGGGCTGTGCGTTAATAGATCACTATGTCAGTCAGTCACCTTTGAGTTTTATGTATAAAGACTTCTCCTGGTAAAACGAAGATCAGATAAAAGCAATAATATTAAAGTTGTAACAATACACGTACTTAATGAAACTAAGATGTAACTCATGGGGCATTGCGAGTGCCCTCACGTGCTGCCGCCATTAATCCACGCCCAGATTACTCACAACTTTACCGACACAGACATCACCCATATTAATGATACCACATTTATTTTGCTTCGGTCTATCAATGTTTAATACACCCAATAAGGGCAAGCCAGTACAATTGATGCATATTATGTTCATAGTACGTGCTAACACAATATTCTGGATATTTAGTACTGGGAAAATAGGTAATGCCTATTGATTTAGGTATCTTGGATAATTACATTCGGTAATGTAAATACTAACAATTTTGTAGATGTATTTTATGATTTTTGCGTTCGTACATTCGACATCGGTATATAAAACTCAACGGTGACTGACATAGTGATCTATCAACGCACAGCCCAAATCGTTGGATTGATCGGGCTGGAATTTGGCATGCAGGTAGATATTGTGACGAAGGATAGACTAAAAAAGGATTTTTACCAAATCCTACGGGAACGCGAAAAACAAATAGTTATAGCTAGTTATCTACTGAACGAAGACGTTATTTTGATTTTCCTGACGGGAATATTAAACGCTTAATACTTTGACGAAAGTAGGCAGCCAATTAATACATCCTTGATCCCCGTTTCTTATTCTGCGAAAGTACGATGCTCCAAACTTATCGCCCGACATAGCTTTTCATACTTGGATAGAAACATACAATCGCCCGGCCATCTCGACTCTGAAACTTCGCAACTCACAGTCAATAATTCATCAAAACACCGAAGATTCCATTCTATAAGCATTAACCTTAAAATGTTCCGTACTATGCCATCCATCAGAACGTTACAACCCCATGCACCAAAAGCTAATCGCCGCTGTGTGCGCTGCACGCACAATACCGATGGTTCGATCTCCTTCCTCTGACGTCGCGTCATCACGCGTATATAATAATAGTAATGTGACAGCTTTAAATGAATACAAGTGTAATGGATGCAATGTAATTATAAATGAACTGCTTACTTTTATCACGAATAAAATTGACACCTTACCAGAGAATGGGATTTTACAAATATGTTTCAGTGCATATTCTTACGACGAGATAGAAGCTTCGAGACAAATTGCTTATAAACTCTTGGCACCTAACAAAAAATTTTTGCGACGGAAGGATGGATCGGAGCAGAAGAGCTTACAAGAAATAATAAAATTAATAAAAGAATTTGAACCGGACGGCCTACCTAAATTTGTAGCCAGTAATTTAAATAAACTTCCGCCGGTTTCACTTGACCATATTGATGTCACAACGTTTCTAAAAGAAATGACATTATTAAAAAATGAAGTGGCCAATATGAAGTCTGAAAAAAACAAACCAAGTGAGACTTTTATAAATGATATTGTGTGCATTAAAAAGGAATTAGAACATGTCAAAAACCTACTGCACGAATTGCAATCACAGCGTAGTAAAAACACCAAGACTGTGCATTCGTCTATTCCAATGTCTTATCGTGAGGATAAGAATACTGGAAAGCGCAACCCAATGATGTCTAATGATGACATTTGTCGTAGCAGTACCGCGGACACAAGCACCTCGAGTGTACATCATTCGTTGGAGGCATCGACGAGTGATTCACAATGCATACGTATCGACGAGACCGGGCCCTGTATGACGGACGCAAGCGCATCGCGCTGCAGCCGCACGCTGACTGAGCCGGCTCCTGCGAGTGCGTCCAGAGAATGCGAGAAGCAGGCGGTGTAAACTCCATACAAAAATTCTGAGCATGTCATAGCAAATACGAATGCTAAATTATGAAGTACACTAATACCAAACACTTCATAAGTTTATAAGCGAATTTTTATTTTGTCGAGTTATAATACGATGAGATACCAACTGTGACGACTAGATGGCACTTCGTAAATCAGCCTTGGAAAGTATTCTTTTCTTCATTTTTTCTATTTCATTAAGATTTAATAAATATAACAGAATAAATAATTTATTTAAATTGTAATACAAAAACATAGTTTTATAATTGATTGTAAAAATATATTTATGAAATATTTTTAAGTATTTAATATTCTAATGCAGATTAAACTGGTAACATAAATGCAAATGGCGGACGCTATTTAAAAAAAAATTACTGACACTAGCCCCGGTTTTATCAGATGTTTTTATTTTGTTATTCGTTTTTTATTTTTATTTTCAATTTCAAAATTTTAAAATATATATCAATTATGATAATATAATTACTACTACAAAGTAAAATGTGTCTCGGTGTCTAAACTAAAGAAATACTGCTGTGTTGTTAAAAATATTTCCTTGTATTGTTACTACAAAAAAGTTATGAATTTGTGATAAAAAGTTTTGAAAATGTACCAAAGTTATCGTAATTCTATATCCATCAACCAGTATTAGTCGTATTAATGCTGTTTGATGGATATAGATTACCGTTTATGTGTGTAAATATTGTAATATGTGTATTTGTTGTTGTTGAACAAGTTTCTGAATCAAATCATGTGTATAGAACGAAAATAAATCATATTATTATGTACTGAATATCCCATAATATAAGTCCACTGTGTATTTTTATGAATTTTTTTACTATAATAGGTGAATGAATAAACTTTTGCGGTCTTATTACAAAACAGGGTCTAAGTAAGTCAGGTTTAAACCCGGACTAAATAATTATTTGTCAAACCGTTCCGTTTTGACAATATAACAAATTTAGATGAGCAATTAAGCAATAACATTATTTTTTTGTACCGTTAAAAATATACATCTTATCCCATTTTATCCTTTTCAACATTAATATAAGGAGAAAAGCGTTTAATTGCAATAAAATTTTATTATTATAAAAAAAATAATCTGGCGTCGATGCTGATATAATTGCGCTGCAGGAGACTTGGCTGATGCCGCACCATTTAGGTTTCATGAATGAAATACATAAGGAGTTCCGGTGCTCGTCGAAGTCTTCTGTTGACGCATCGACTACTCGTTCGCCGGAGACCATGCGGTGGTATTGCTATCATGTGGCGTAGTAGCTTATTCTCCGAAGCTGAAGTCATATCATGCGACAGTGAACGTGTCATGGCTGTACGGCTGGGTAGGGGTAATAGAAGTATATTGGTATTTTCTATCTACATGCCAACCGACTGTGAAGATAATCTGCCGATCTTTACGCAGTGCCTGGGTGTTATAGCATCAGTAGCCGAGGCCTCAGATACCGAATGCGTCCTTGTATGTGGGGACTTGAATGCACATCCCGGCACTCGTATTGGTAAAGAGATGATGGATTTTTGTCAAGAACAGGAGTTACGGTGTGTAGATTTAGAGAGACTACCAGCTTCAACGTTTAACTTTATAAGTCAATCACATGGATCGTGTAGATGGCTCGATCACTGTCTCGTGACGACCGCAGCTGAATCTCTAGTCACTAATGTTTATGTTAAGTACGCCTCGTATTGGTCGGACCATGTGCCTCTAGTCATAAGTATTAATTTAAATCTAAGTACGCCAAAAGTACCTAAAGTATACACTAATCCTAATTTTAAATATGTATGGGGAATAAAAGATCCAAAACATGCTGAATTATATACAAAAATGTGTGATAAAAAGTTTTATGAATTAATAAATGATTTTAATAATTACAGTTTTACATGTATGAATTCCAATAGTAAATGTTATAATAAGCATCATCTTAAACTTTTAGATCAATTTTATCATGATATTATATGGGCTATGCAATCGTCAGCTGAGAAATGTTTTACAGATAAAAAAAATGTAAGCGGAAAATAATAGGCTGGAATTTACATGTTAAAGACTTACACGCTAAAGCTAGACAGACTTTCTTAGAGTGGGTGTCTTACGGTAAGCCGTGCTCGGGATATGATTACAGTTCTATGACGGCTGCGCGTAGAGAGTTTAAAGCCGCGTTAAAATATGTGCAAAATAACCATGACAAAATTCAGTTGGGAAAGTTAGCCCAATCTCACTCAACTGGTAATTTTATTGAATTCTGGAAGGAGACTTATAAACTAAATTACGAAAGTGTTTTACCTTTATGTGTGGAAGGGGAACAGGACCCAAAAGCTATAGCAAACCTATTTAAAGCGAAATTTAATCCAGATGATAGCGATAAAAATATGTATGTATTACCTTCAAGAACTATTCCAAATGAAAATTGTAATTCCCTAATAGATGCCATTACGGCTAAAGAAGTTTTCCTTGTTATTAAGAACTAGCTTTCTGCCCGCGGCTTCGCCCGCGTGGACTACAAAATTCTGTACTTTGTGGATTTTCGAAGTAGAAGTGGTAGGACAATTTTTACGATTTATAAACATCTATTTTATTTAAAAAGAACTGTCCAATCTTTACGATTTAATAACTGTTATTTTTTAAGTCCGAAGTATATCCTGTTATTTTTTAAGTGCGAAGTATATCCTAAATGAAATATAACAAAAGTGTCACTGTTCATGCTCGTATAATCCTAATAATTCTCTTATATTTTTTGCAAAATATTTACATTTTCGGTATCTGTCGTATACTTCTAGAATGAAAGAGACTTGTAGGTTTGCACGCATTTAACGCATTCTTGCTTATGGACGCAAATAATAACTTCTGCACGTTGGTTAGTCTTTGTTGTGATTGGCCGCCATGATCATAATCTACTTTGGAGATTAAAAGAAGGCTTTATTTATCATTAAAAAGTACTGTGCAATCAACAACTAAAAAGGTTCAACTGAATGTACCTACGCGCATTGATGATGTGTTTTGATGGATGACTTTGAACCCTCATATCTTTTTATTTTTTAACCGATTTGAATGAAACAAACACTAAAACCTCCGGGGGACTTGCCGTAATAATCGAAAACCGCATTTAAATCGGTTAAGCCGTTTCGGAGTTGACTGCGTACAAACGCCCGACAAACAGACAAACAGACAAACAGACAAAAATTCTAAAAATCATTGTTTTGAGTTTAGAATCACAAATGAAACACGAAACACAATTTTTTTCTTGAAAATATTAAATGTACAGACACGGCTAGTCTACGATTTTATTATATGTATATGTAGATATCAAGAGAGGCAAGTCACCAGGTCACGATGCACTTAGTATAGAACACGTAGTACATGGTGGCAAAAACATCTGCCTTATACTTGCTCGGTTTTATACACTTTGCCTGCAGCATTGCTACTTACCAAAGGATTTAATTAAAACAGTTATTGTCCCTGTCCCAAAAAGTAAGTCTGGTGATATAACGAGCACGGCTAACTGTCGACCTATATCCTTGGCTACAATTGTGGCTAGGATACTTGAAAGAATACTTACACAGTAGAATGAAACCGTACTTTAAAATAGACGATGGCCAATTTGGTTTCAGGCCGGAAGTAGGGACTGACATGGCAATATTTAGCCTGAAAGAAGTCGTAAACTATTATAATGACCGGAACACCAGTGTGTATGCGTGTTTCCTCGATCTTAGTCGAGCGTTTGATACCTTGAACCATGATATCCTCTGGCAAAAAGTTCGTAATAGTGGGGTCCCCTCTGACATCGTCGGTCTTCTTACATTTTGGTATTGTAATCAGGCAAACGGTGTTAGATGGGGTAACTTGTAGGTATATGTGAAAGATATGCTCTCTCACATAGCCTCAAGTATAATGTCAAGAAAACGGAAATATTGGTATTCAGGTCGGGAAAGGGACCAGACAATATTCCACCTGTCTGCATTTATGAGGTACCCATTAAAATTGTAGAGACTTTCAAGTATCTTGGCCATATTGTAACGTCCAACAGAAAAGATGACGCGGATATTGAGAGACAGCGACGTGCACTTTGTGTTGTTGGCAACATGATTGCTAGAAAATTTTGTAAGACATTCAACTCTGTAAAAATTTTATTGTTTAAGGCCTTTTGTCAGTCTCTGTACACCTGTCAACTCTGGACTAATTATACTAAAAAGTCCTTTGACTCGATAAGAGTAGAACATAATAACATCTTTCGGTACCTCATGGGATTAGAGCGATTTTACAGCGCCTCTGAGATGTACCTTAAATTTAGAGTCAACTCTTTTCTTGCTGTGCAAAGGCACAGAATAGCATCTTTTATGTCCAGAGTTGCCAGGTGTAAAAACACTATAATACGCAGTTTCGCTGACAGACTGATTACTGCCAGGCTCTTTAAGTCATGGATACAAATTGTGAGCTAGCTATTTTAATTTTTTATATTTATACTAGCTTTCCGCCCGCGGCTTCGCACGCGTGGGCTACTTATTTCTGTATTTTTTAGAGGCGCACAACAAAAGTTAAAAAAAATTACGGTCACAGGACCGCTCATATATGCGCATGTCTAAAGTGTTTTTATAAATGTCTATGGAAATGGGTTTCACCAAAATCTAACAGTGCACGCGCCTCTTCCAAATACAGAAAATTGTAGACAACGCGAGCGAAGCCGCGGGTGGAGAGCTAGTTATTTTTTGAAGGTTTTGTCATAATTTATTGAGTATTTATACCGTATCTATGTTAAGAGTATAAAAATACATGATCGCGCGTCAACCAAAATCTCACATTGTCACGTGGTATTACATTTTCACGACTTTAGAAGCGTATATTTCAATAAATATTTAATTTAGTAAAAAACGCATTTAGAAACCTCTATTTCATTTTTAAAGACCTATCTAATGACATCAAATTTAATTATGTATTCGCGAATTTATTTTTTTACCCTCCCTTTACATGAATGGAGAGCCACCCCAAAAATATTTTTTTCAAATAAAATGTAGCCTATAAGTTGCACCTAATATTGGTCTATCAGCATGTGTAATTTTATCAAAAACTGCCCAGTGGTTATTACGTGATTGACACACATACAAACAGATAAACAGACAAACAGACAAACAGATAAACAGACAAACAGAAAAAAAATTCTAACCATGGTTTTGGTATCTATAGAACATACATGTTGCATACCAATTACTCTTTTTGAAAAATATTCAATGTACAGAAATGGTTCGGTTACTGTTTTATTTATGTATAGAAGATAATTTTTTAATTGTAAATTTGTAACGGTATTGTATGTACCTATGGATCCTGTGTCTGAATAAATAAATTATTATTATTATGTTTCTCCATTCACAATGAAGAATGTTAACAAATTTTGATTTTTAGCTTTTCATATTGTTTTTTTTAACTAAAAAATACTGTTGAAAAAATTATTTTGTTACGTCAATTAGTTTTTGATTTATAAGCAAAACAAATCTTAACCGCCCGACGCGGCGATTGCGGCGGTGTGACGTCATAAAACAGACAGCTCACGCGCTCGCTATAGCGCTTCCCACACGTACTATAGTTGCTGCGAAGTAGCGCGGCCCGCGCGGCGTCTGTTTTGTGACGTCACAAGCGGTCACGTGACTTTAGCGGAACTCGAAAGTTTAAAAGCTTATAAAATGAAAACTACTTGGTATTTTTGACTGCAACAAAAAACAGAGTATTTGTATAGGTACAAGCTATACTGTAACAAACTTTCAACCTATTTGGCATACCTAGTAACATTCTCCATTCTCGGGACACTTCCCTAAGGAAAGTGCCCGGTCCTTTAGAAGGCTTACGAGGAGATACAGATCCAACACGCAGAGGCCCTTTAGAGATTTTTAATGTGTTATGGGACACCAGCTGCAAACTGCCCATGATTGCACTACGAAGATACAGCCCTGGGCAGTCCGCGGCCAGCGTAGGACTATTGCAAGTTATGGAAAATAAATAATCGGGCTATGGATGGGGTGTTCGGTGGACCGGGATCTGGGACTATTGAGGACTATGGCGTCTGCCTTTCAATTTTAAATAATTGAAAGTAATGGCAGACGGTGACTCGGCAATTCGTTAGATGGGCCCCATAAACAGTCACCAAAAGAGGCGACAGGGGGCAACATCGGCTGAATGGCTCGGGTTGTCGAGAGGTGCGGCACCGGTTTCACCATCGCGGCCCTACGAGGCCCGGAGCGGGTTTCCCCGTTATTACGCCGTTAGACACTTCCACCCCCGAGCATATAGCTCTAGCGGACTCCGCTCCGACCGGCCGATAAAGGCAAGTGGGAGGTGAAGAACGACATTTCCCCCTGGAGGGTTCGGGACCGCGGGGACGCTACTCCCCGTCACCTCGCCACAAGGTGCCCTGCGGGCTTATTATTATTATTATGATTAAAACCATTCCTACCCTCAGTTATTTCAAAAGCATCGCCCGTAACAATCGCAGGCCTAGTTACCCGAAATCATGCTGCAATCAACCGTTCTTGTGTCAATAATTGAATATCAACACAATGGAGCTCCTGTTTTGAGCTCAGATTGTGACACCTCTACTGAGTTTAGTGCGCAATATGAAATACGGACAAGATAGATGAAAACTAGTAATTTTCCTTACAAAATTTTCAATTTTTAGTTTCCTGAGGAAATATGCAAATAAAATAAACCTGGACATTTAACACAACGCCATCTAGTCCCAAGCAAAGCTTGTACAATAAGTAACTAGATGAATGATGGACATACTTAAACATATTTTTTAATACATAATACTATAGATATATTTATTAAACTTAACATTTACATAATACTTAATACTACTAATACTAACTTAATAAAATCGATTATACATACACACAAATACAAAACGAATTTAGTTTTTATAAATAGTCCATTTACCAAAATAGATTGAAATGGTGATACTCCACAGGTGACAGAATCGTAGCAAAAAGCACTAAAACGTGCTTTCTTCAATGAAAACTTCATTATAATAAGATTAGTAATGTAAACAAACTCCCAGGTTATATTTCCGCTATACGGATATAACGTTATAGCTAACATTTGTGCTTGATTTTGCAAATAAAAATTTATATTGTACAAAAACGCAGTCGCCTTTCAAGAAGAATTTTGCCACCAACGTCTAATAATGCAAATCACTGCTTCCAATAGTACAAAAATCCTTTTTTATGCACTAGAATTATTTTACACATTTTTTTAATAATAATATAATTTTTTTATTCAAGTGACCAAGACTCATTGGCAGGACAAAATATTTCATGTCTTTGACTGCTATTATAATCAAATGGTATAAAAAAAACCTGAACAAAAACTAAAATGGCAATGACAAATAGGATGATAGAAATAACTCAGTGAAAGAAAAATGGTTCATCTTATAAACTTGTTCTAATCCGCCGAAGTACGTTCGACTAGAAAGCTAGAGGTATTTGTATAACCCTAGATGCAAATCTTTAAATTCATTAAGCGTCTACATTTTTGTTTAACACATACACAAAAAAATCTGTAATTACTATAGGCGTAGCTAATCCAAAAAAGAACAAAACAAGTAAACGTACGTAGATCAGAAAGTTAACCGATGTAAAACTTGAGTTTTGAAAATGTGGTTGTTAAAAATATGATTTGTCTATTGACTAGTATGTCATTTGCAATAAGCGTTAACCCAGGCTTTTAAAATTTCAAGAGTACAACACCCAGAAAGTAGAAAATTACAATATTCATCACACCATAACTTTCTTCTCGTGGGAATCGAATCCACACCCCCGGCACAATACACCAAGGCTGTATCCACTGCACTAATCGAGTCGTCGTGAATATCTACAACATTAGCGTCGCAGATGCCTTGCCGCCTGGAAAGGAAAGGGAGGGGAGAAGAAGAGGATTAGATATGGGAAATTGGAAGGAGTAGAACAGGATGGAATGGGACGGGAATATAGGCCTTATTTTTATACCAAATAAATTACATAATTGTCTACACCTACATCTATACTTGTATAGTAATATTATAAAGGAAACACTTATTTTTTTGTTTGTTTGAATTGAATAAGTTCCGAAACTACCGGAACCGATTTGAAAAATTATTTTCCATTGATTTGGGATCGTGTAAGATATCACTGATGAACTTAGGCTGTATAACATTATGCTACGAGAGCTGAGGAGGATAAATGCTGCCACACAGTACATTTTGTTCTTTTTTTAATTTTTGACCGAGCGAAGCGAGGTCTCAGAGTCGAGATGGCCGGGCGTTGTATGTTTGTATGTTTGTTGACCGAGCGAAGCGAGGTCTCAGAGTCGAGATGGCCGGGCGTTGTATGTTTGTATGTTCGTATGTTTGTATGTTTGTATGTTTGTATGTTTGTATGTTTGTATGTTTGTATGTTCGTATGTTCGTATGTTCGTATGTTCGTATGTTTGTATGTTTGTATGTTTGTATGTTTGTATGTTTGT